>JBBCBC010000001.1:7216075-7464631 GCA_037126765.1 Stenogyne calaminthoides | reverse complement strand
TTAAGTTAAATGATTATGAGCATGATTTAATCGAAGACTTGTTTTTTCATTCAGTGGATTCGATTTTTTGTTAGTGGGAACTTGGGAATCATATGTTTACTAGCTGCAAATGCTGATGAAATGAGAAATTGAGTTTAAAATTGAGAGCTTTGGTTGATCACATTTGAACAACGGAGATAAGCCTCTGAATTTTTTGTCATTCAAGAATTAGAAGAAATACTCTAGGAATGTGATAGAATTTGATCAATCATTTTCTTGTTTATTTGAAGAAAAACTGAATCAAGAATTCTCAATCTTGATTTTACAAATTCTATTTCATCGTCAATTCAACTCCTATTCATGTTTTCTCATTTTATAATTGATGAAACGATCTCGTTACTTGTAATGTTTCAAAAAGACAATCACTTGTGTGCTACTGGCCCATCATTTTAAGCTAACAGAAGAGTCTCTTATTTTTCAAAAAGATAATCACTTATGTGTTGCTAGCCCATCATTTTAGGCTAACAGACAGAATGCTCAAACGACCCGCAAGCACTAATTCTAATAACTTATTTGTATCTTGTGTGTATCTATAAACATTATAAGTAGTTTCATCATAGTGTTAAATTAGTGTGTCAGTATTAGTTGTTTCATTCATAAGTATTAGTTGTTATACTGTAAAGTAATAGTTGTATGGTAAACAAGCTTGTAACAAAATTCATTTTCTTGATCTCTCAGAATGCAATAGCTTTTCAAACCTACGCAATCTTATCCAAAGCTGTCGACACAAAGGCAGGCCTAGACGACCCACCCTCATACACAGCCGTCGCTCTAGGTGGCTTTGGCACGGGAGCCATACAAAGCTTACTTCTCAGCCCAGTCGAGCTCCTCAAAATCCGTCTCCAACTCCAATCCAAACCCAACATAGCAACCGCTCACAAGGGCCCGATACACTTGGCAAGAAACATACTCACAACCCAAGGCTTAAGAGGCATATACCGCGGCCTAACCATCACGGTCCTGAGAGACGCCCCTGCACATGGCGTCTACTTCTGGACGTACGAGTACATGAGAGAGCATTTCCACCCGGGGTGCAGGAAAAATGGGCAGGAAACGTTTGGGACGATGCTCGTTGCTGGGGGGTTGGCGGGTGTTGCCAGCTGGATTTGCTGCTATCCGTTGGATGTGATCAAGACGAGGATTCAAGCAAAGACGGGGGTGTATATGGGGATCGTTGATTGCTTTAGGACGAGCGTGAGAAACGAGGGGTATAATGTGCTGTGGAGAGGGTTAGGGACTGCTGTGGCGAGGGGGGATCGGTTGATTGCTTTAGGACGGCGCTCTGAGAAACGAGGGGATGAGAATCGTGCTGCTGGAGAAAGGGTTGATGGGATTGGCAATTCTTTGGAGTTGGATTCATATTCTTTTACATCAAATATTATACATCATGTTGTTTTGGAAGGATTTTTTTACAAATCGTTTATATTTGGGATGAACAATGGTATATATGAGTTTTATCGAATTATCTTTGAACAAGAATGAGGTTTGAGAATCTGTAAAATGCATTTTTATGGAAAATGTGATTTTTCTCCATGTTTCATGTGTTTTAGGTGATGGTGAATTTTTTGGCAATTCTTTTTTGGAGTTGATTCATATTCAATTTTTACATTCAAAAATGAAATTATAAATCATGATTTGTTTTTGGAAGTAATTTTTAAAAAAAAAAGAACAGAATTGAATTTTTTTTTTTTAGTTATATTGGATCAAAATTACACCAGCGGTAAAGTATTACCCTTCTCTTAGTTTTAGGTACATATATGGTTAAGGATATCCTTGACTTTGAGCATAAACATTAAGGTAAAACTTAAACGAATGATTTCATCATTACATATTGCATCATTATTCCAAAATGAGGTGAATAAAAAGTTCTGCAAGATAAAAAAAACAAATCAATCTGAGGATGCAGAAGTTTTACATTATAACATATTGATTTCTTTAATGAAACATTGCTGTAAAACATACATGCACAAGGAATACCAAAAGTATCCATACTGGAAACTTCAACATAAAAAATGGTTTTTTTGCCGACATTATCAAACTGTAAATGAGTTACAAAGCTGAGCATCTTTGCACTATAGTCTGGTAAACAGATTGATGATTGTAGGATAAAAATACCTGTGGATCAACGCCCAAATTGGGCCAATCAGGCTATCAAGATTCTTGAAAGGGTGGTTAAAAAATTAAACGAATATGATCCATGACACCGCTTGATACCCGAAAACTCATTTTAGGAGCCAAATACTGCTGCAACAATCGAACACTGCTAACGTAACTCTAGCATCGATTTCCCAATCGAGCATAATCCCATCCACATGAATATCGTTTCTCATAACTTGTAATTCAATAGCCAGAGGAGACAAGAACGTTGTGCTCTTTCAAGCGTTTTTGAAAATGAGCCAATTGGTTCTGTAATTGTAGTATACCAGCCGCTTTCTGGGAGAGGATTGTGTTCAATCTGGAGATGTAATCGTCTAGCTGATTACCTGGTTGATCTGCTTTTACCAAAAGATTCATCTCCTAGAGAGAGAGATAGTCAGTATGCATGTGCTCGAGAATTAGAACAGTGAAGTTAAAAAAGAGTTTTACAAACCTCTCGAACAATCTCCATGGTCTCCTCCACCTGTTTCCTATGAGCATGAACAAGATCTTCCTCTTCCTACAAGATCACAACACAAAATCAATCAAATAATCAATATCAACACTTACATTTGATGTATTTTATATTTGTTCAAATGTTGCTATTTTACCTTCAATAATGAGTTCAAATCATCATCAGAATTTGAATATTTCATTTCTGATTTAGGCGGCTCCTTCAACTTCACCTGGCCATTATTTTTCTTCATTTTGTCCTCCGAAATCTGAAAATTATACGATTCAACTTTTGAGTTCTTCCGTGATGGTTTCTCTTGCTCATAGAAATCCTCATCATATTCCTCCCTATCGGTTTGTTCTGGCCATGAGTCACCTGTATCATCCTCAAAAGTCGAAGCAGGTGGATGAACTGAAGAGAGAGGTTGTGCCATTGACTCCTTTAGATTCACGGTTGAAGATAAAACATCTTTTTTCGAGTTGTTACCTCCCCTTGAAAGGCTCTTTACCCTAAAATAATTACACTTGCAATGTTAGACAATAAAGGGGGTAAGTGAGAAAGAACTCCTCATCAAAACACAAGACTGACCTATCAGCATATCTTAAAGTATTCAATGAGTGTTCACAAGATCCTGCGTTTGGTGAAATACAAGATATCATCACAGTTCGAGAGTTTCCAACAAAAGAATCTCTCAAAACTTCGGTTAGTTTACTGCCTCTAAATGGAATGTGCCCTTGATCGTTGTCTAATGCTCTAATACACTCCTTCAGTGCAAGCAAGCTCTTATTGATCTCAGCTCCTTCCATTCTGTATTTTCAAAATGTTATATAAGAGCTCAGTAAAAGAAACATCCAAAATTTCCGCATCATTATAATTTCCTCTGTAAATATATGCCTCCCCATGCATAATATAGTTTCACTAATGCTTAGGTATGAAACAGGATAAAGTTATAAAAAAAATGATCTTGTAACTTAGAAGGTAGCATTTTTTGTCCCCCACACGACAATTTAGTATTAGCAATAATATCAAGGTTTTTTAATTTAATGAGAAGCATAATATTATAATTAACAAATCACATCTAAACACAAATTTTAAAGTGGACTTCACCACTAAAAACTCCAACAATTACTATGAACATATAATCTGTAAAGGATTATATAGAAGGTTCTAGAACGTAATATATTGTAATCTCAATTCTATCATGTCTTTGTGTATATTAAAAACACAAATATATATTAAACCAAACATATTCATAAATTTTCCATTAGAGAACACTAAACCAAACATACTCTAATACTCATACGAAATCCAGATGCACAATCCAAACTTGCTATTTTCCCAAGAAAAATAATTCAGTGATAGACAAAAGACTATTAATTGATATACCTAGTTTGCTTGTCATTATCAGTGGTATCTGCACCACGTTCACTTCCAGCAAGGTCTATGAAGGAGAGCTTGCCAACGACCCGTGCAGGTTTGGATTCACTGCCATCAGCAGACCTCTTAACGGTAAGCTGAAGTATTGCATGTGATCGAGATGACTCTTCATTTGCACCAGTGGTGCCTGTACTTCTTGTTGCATTTCCTCTCTCAATGAGTTCCTTAACCATCTCCACATCCACTACTCGATATTCTTGCAAGCCCACAATGCAAACTTGTTGTTTCCCATCCTCTCTCATACATAGTTTTCTGCAAGTACACAAGTTAAGAAACCTCACCTAATTTCCAACAGTGAGGCCATAGCCAAACAAAGAATTCAGAGAGGCAGCTTACTTCCTATCACTGAGAAGATCATAGAGTTTTCCTCCATATATTTCAAAGAAGCTGAAAAACAATTGAAAGCCTTGGTTCCTGTAAGTGTGGTGTATGAGCCTCAAGAGATCTCTCACTGCTCTCAGAGGCAGTGGTTTCATGGTATAAGTTTTCCCACTTCCTGATAAATATCCAGATCGGTGAAAAATTGAGGAAGAGAAGGAAATTTATAAAGAGCAACGATATTGGATGAAATTCTAAGAGGAGTTGAAGAAACCAAAACTAAATAGTATAGAGGATCATTGCATGTCATTACCAGTTTGTCCATAAGCAAAGCAAGTGGCTTTTGTTCGTTGGAAAATTATAGGAACTATAGGCTCTACAGTTTCACGATATACCTAAAGAAATAAGATATGGAACACATTAAGAAAAGAAGATGTTATAGGGAACACCTTTACTTCACCCCCAAAATCAGGAAAATTTGATTGAGGCTATAATTACCTCATCATTTGAAACTTCTTCGTTCAGCACGGCATCAAACACAAATTCATGTTTCTCCATATACTCTGTCAGGTCAACCTGCAACACGTCAACACACAAACACATTAAAAGTATGGAATGCAGTAATCAGGTCAATATGCATTACAGTATATACTTACTATACTTGACTGGAGACACTGTCATTTACAGGAAGTACCAAAGTAGTTTACTATATAGTGCATACAGAATTACTGATACTGGTAAGGAAATTTGGAACGCAAAAGAGCAATAAACCCAGTAAAGCATGGTCCCAACGGCTGGAAACATGGAATGATGTTCTTTTCGAAAAAAGTTCCAAGGAATTACCCTTGAAAAATTACACATCAGAGAATGCCAACAGCCAGAATGGTCAAAGTGATGGATGAAATCATAGATGTCAAAATGCATTTACTTAGAAGGCAAATGCCCAGATTAATGTAGATAGTGATTAGTGAAGATCATCTAATCAATTTCAGATGTAGCTTATGAATGATACAATGGATGTACTAGACAGGAACTTTATAAAACCGTAAAATCATACTTAAAAAAAAAAAACAGTAATGTTAGGAGGAACAGTAGCCAGTATTATATAAATACCAATAAGCTGAACATTACAAACCTTGAGTTTTGTCTCATGGACAACAAGAGAATTTGAGCAGGTTTCTATGATATCTTCCTCATTCTTTGTCAGTTCCCTTTTGTTTAGAGGTCTTTTTCGCACCTGAAAAAGATTATTTATCATGGATCACACTAAAAATAACAGCAATATTGCGTAGTTGGCAAATCTATCACTTGCTGCACACGAGTACACTACAGATATTTCCGAAGTTTGAAACTGTTAGTTGATTAACACTAATAACACTTATTTACTTAGACAGTACATGATGAAGGCAGCTAAACTAAACAATTCTGTGCAAAATTAAACAGGAGCAGAATGTGCATACCACTACTTTAATTTTTGCAACATTGCTGGCCTTCACATTGTCAGCTGCAAGGCTTTTTAGAACATTGCTCTCAGGAAAACCACGAGCTTTGCCAGTTTGTTTGTTGTTTCCAAAGTATGGATCAGCATCATCAAAGCTTCTTCCACGTGAAAAATGATTCATTGGAGGGCCATCATAAAGACCAGGAACTGACATCTATTAGCATTCATGCCCCAAAAGGACGGAAAATAATCAGAGGGATAATAAAATAACAAATAAGACTTTAAGAAATATCAAGCAAACTACTTCACATCTGTGAAACTAGTACGATTGAATTTAATGAAATTCAAGGGACTTAACTGTAGCAAATATACATGAATCCTTTTAGTTTCTATCCTGATAAGGTCTACCATATCAGGACTACACCAGATTATATGCAAACTCATAAGCAACAAAAGCTAGCTTTTATAATGATACCAAATGAAATGTTCAAGATTAACATCAAACACCATCCGGAAGCCGTACAACGTAAATGTAGCAATGCCGGCTCATCAGGACCACAAGATGCACATGGTAGAATTACACATTACTAAAGATACAAAGGTTGGAGTTAATTGAGCATAGCATAAACGGAAATCACCACAGGCAAAACAGTTGAGCAAACAGTGTTAACTCAATCACTATATCCACAAATGTATAGCAAAGTTTCAAATTTCCTCCCCATCGCAGCCCATAATAAATCAACACTGCACACTATTCATCATGCCCTTATTAAAAAAGAGGGGGTATTATTTTACTTGTAAAAGAAAAGGTGTTTTACCTCTGGAAGAAGTTCAGTATCAAAAGAATGCAGATCCAAAAGCCCCGGGCTACACTCATTCGGCGAGACTTGCTCTTCACCAAACTTCCGCCGTGAGTCACCCGATGGCGTTAATGGCTCCGCAAACAAATCGCTGCTTCTCTGCGCGTGAAAACTCTTATACATTTTCGAACCTTGACCGCCTCCATTGTAATACCCAAAATCCTAATTCGATTTACACCAAAATATGAGGTTCTATCTCGTAGCATCAGATCTACATAAGCTAACACTCACAAGGATAAGAAAATTACAGAAATGTACCTGAACTGGAGGATTCGCATTGCTGGAAGACTGTAGGTGCTGAAGGCCAGCTGATTGCAGCCATCGGCCGTTCGAAGAAGATTCTAGAAAGTTGTCGGAGTACTGGCGCTGATGGTGCGCCGCCGGTGCACCGGATCTCTGCCTCCCGAACGCATTCATTTTCTCACCAACCACACAAAAAAAAAATTTGAAAAAATAAAAACCCTTTTCCCAGTGTTAAAGGAAGCAGATAATCGCAATATCTATGATCCAATACGACTGAATCTTTTGAATGATTGATTGCAGGGGGGATGCAATGTCGATTTGTACGGAGTGTAACTTGTGTTGGAAGAAGCTTTGAAATTCAACGGCCGCGATTCGTTTTCACTGTAAAAGAAAAATCTCTGAAGGGGGGTCTGCAAAAGATTTCTTTAATAATTAGTACCATTTTTAAATAAACAACTATTCTCACTATTATTAAATTAAATAAATATTTTCATAAAAATATATTTACTTTGAAAAGTATAATCAGTCAAATATAAAGAAACAATCAAACAATGACAATGAATGTTTGAGGAAAAAAGAATTTAAAAGTTTACTTTGAATATAGTAATATTAGTGGAACGAATTGTTTCAGTCAAATATAAAGAAACAATCAACACAATGACAATGAATCTTTATGTTAAGGTGGAAACAAATGAACCCTTCAAAACAAAAACAAAAACAAAAGGTGGAAAGAAATGAAACGTTTAGTGTGAATATTTAATAATTTGAATTATAAAATTGGTCTTCTGTCTTGCCAAATTAATCAAATACTTATAAATTTAGAATTGAATTCAAATTTTATTAAAAAATTAAAGGACTTAATTTCAAGTTTAATTTTGTATGAAATTACCATTAACAAGGCTACGATGTACCATTTTATACAATCATAGCCCATGTGTTACACGATTTTTAAATAAGAAGGGGACACAGAAAAATTACTAAATTTATATTATTAATATTTATTGTAGTTGAATTAGAAAATTATTTAATAATTTTAAAATTTTAATATTGTTCACATGCAGTCAACTATCATCTATATATTGAAAAATGATGCATAAGCTCATCTATTTTCAATTTGAAAAGTAAAATATAAAATTAATTGTATTTTAAATAAAAAAGATTATTACTTTTATATTTATAATATGTATATTGATCATATTTCATAATTTTTAAAATCAATTAATTAAATTTAATTACATTTTCATTAGTTTATGAAGTAAATATTAAGTATTCATTAAATAACTTTTTTTCCTTATATAAATACTTTCCTTTTAAAGATTATGAGTTATTAATAGAATTAATGAATTAATAAATGAGTATTCTCAAATAAATATTTATTCCTTTAAAAGTATAATGACATTTAATATCATATATAATGACATTTAACATCATATATAATAACATTTAAATGGACATTTTATAATATATGACACATCATAAACAATTAAGGAGAAGACGACACATCATGAAAAAAAAACTCTCTATTAGAATATAAAGAAATTATACTCCATCAATCTCATATTAACTTGCACACACGCTTGGGCACAAAAAATAACAAAATTGAGTAACGAGTAAAATTAGAAGGGGTAATTCTGTCATCTTTATGTATACAATAAAAAAAATAAGTTAGATTGTATGTATGTGTTGTCCAAAAGTAATGACATTTTATGTAAAATTGTGAATATTGTGATGATGAAGTTTATGAAGAATTTTATTTTTTTTTGGTTTGTAAGTTATTTTGTGACATTCAAATTAAAAAAATGTAAAAATTATGATGGGGGGATGAATTAATCGATTTTGTTTTTCTCTTTTTTAAAAGAAATTGGGAGGTGGAATATGGGAATAAAAAATTTGAAGTGCACATGAGAAAAATGTGATTGGTTAAGAATGGAGACGGTGAGGACTGGGCTGGCGAAATTTTGAATTAGAAGCAGCTCTATTTGGCTACCATTTCACTTAAACTATATTTATCAACAAATCCCACAATTCAATTTTTTAATAAATAATTTATTTCTTTTTTTTTATATATATAATTTACAATTCAACTTATTATTATTTTTTCATACTTTATCAACAATCCAAAACAATCTAATTTTTTTTCACTATTTAATAATTATATTTATCTATAATCAATTTTTATTATATTTATAAGGTGATATATTAAATTATTTAATATTCAAAAATAATAATTATAATAAATTATGATTCAAAAATATACTATGAGTAACGGTGCACCTGAATGAATATGAGATTTACTTTTAATTAGGATTTAAAATATATTAATATAGGTCTCTATTTGTAGATAATTTTTTTAATGAATTTTGATATATAATATATATATATATATATATATATTTATAAATAATAAGTTATAACTTAAAATTTAAAAATTACTCCTTCAAATAAAAATCAAACAGGCCAATAATAGTGCAACATGTGGCGCATGAATAAGAAAAGTGCATAAAGAACCGCACCCAATATTGGTTCTCTGCACCGAACCGTTCGTATGATTTTTGATGGATTTTGATTTTCTTTTTTAAACTTTTTTTGTCCACTAGTGAACGAACCGTTCGTCACGAACGCCGATAAACATAGTCTTAGTAGTGGGGTAATTGTCGTTTAGGTGTCACACATTCTTTGTCTAAATAGGAGTGCTTTTGAAAAATACGTGTATCCATCAACTATTATATGAGTAGGTTTATTGTATAAATTTATATAGATATAAATTAATTAATTTAGAAAATTAATTAATTTATGGGTCTAACATCTACCTTCCGGGTTACTCGTATCTTTCCAATGACGTGCGCGACAAATATATAAGTGATGATTACAACTTTTTCGTGTTGGTTATTTTTTCTGATTGGTTGGGTAATTGGTTTTCAAGTGGGAGGTCTTGGGTCAACTTAGGGCTCAATTTTTTTCCTAAATCATCATTTCATCCTTTAAAAAAAAAAAAAAATTGCTTTTGTTGAAAAATTTTAATATTTTCTTTTTCAAAATGAAATGCATTTCGTTTCACTTTTAAATATTTGTTTTGTATCATCCACAACTTCATCATTATTATTCTTTGACTCATTCTTCTTACTTATTTCTTGGAGTAGGTCTCTCACAAGACTCAAACGACCGCCAAGACTCACGAATCGAACGACCTCATTTAAAAAAAAATACTTGACCCATTTAATATATTAAACATTCTCGTGGATAGGGGTAGAGTTAGAAATGAGAAGACCAGCTTAAATCCGTCTTGCACCAATTCATACTTAAACTTTGTCCATTTCTTGTCATTTTTTTTTGCCACCTCTTTGGTGTCACCTTCTATTTACAAAGATATCACATCTAAATACACACAATATTAAGTTTATAAGGAATACAATACACTTTTAAATTAAATGTATAGAATTACAGTATCACATGTTAATGCATTCAGTAGTACATTATAAGTCAAACAGTATTACATCATAAAACAAACAATATTACATATTCAAGCACATAGTAACATTCTCTGACAACTTGGTTCCAATTAAAATTCATAATCAAGTTAAAATTAGAAGGAATAATGCAAATTTGGATTAAATATTACAAATAAAAAAACATAACAAAAGATTATATTTAGAACATAAGAAAAATTGGTTATTGGAAGGTTCGACTAAAGGATCTTCTTCTCCATGAGGATCAAAACCTGTGCAATATTCGTTTAACCATATTATCGCACTTATAGCAGTGGGATACATTGACAATAATTCCATTATTATGCTTCTTCAGTGAGTGATTTGTTAATTACCACAATCTATTGAAACTTGTTTGCTGAATCTGGGCATCAATGGAGTCACGGCTGGAATTCAAGGCCTGGACTACCATTTCTGTTAGCAAAATAGTTGAGCAACCTACTGTATATTTAAAAAATTAAAACTTCAAAAATAATAGAGTTAATACAGAGTAAATTACAGGGGAGAAGTGATTGGATTGAATACGTACCTGGTTTCTTGCAATTTTCAATAGGAAATTATCCAAAACTTTGAGGAATGAAAACGATTGTTCATGTTCGTTCTATTTTAACCGCTGATTCTCTTAGGAAAACCGCTCTCATCCCTGAGACGGCGACGATGAGAACGACGGTGGACAATGACGGCAGCGAGTCATCGACGGCAATAGGAAACGAAGCGACGATTGGTAGGCCCACTTAAACGAAATTAAGCCCAATCAACCTAATATATACATATGCGGGTTGGACTAATTGACCTTCCACGAATTTTTGGATTAAAATTGGGTCTCAATTGAAATTCACATATATACAAATTTGTATCCTACACTTTATCCTAATATATATATTTTTTTGGTTAAATTAATTATATGTACAATAACCCATAGTATAATCATTTTTATCAACCTTTTATAATGTATACTTACTATATTTTTTTTAAAAAATAATATATTTTAATTAAACTTTGATGTATTTGTTTCGAAAATTATATGGTTACCTTTTTGTTTTAAATGAGATATAAATCCTTAATTTAAGAATCACCCCTTGAATACAAATTAGATTTCGTCGCTTAATTTAGTTTGGGTAATGGCGCCTTTGACTTGTCAATTACCAATTTACCATTCAAATTCACGGAAAAATACAAGTAGGATACATGTGAAGATCGAGGGCGGTGCAATGGATGAATGACCAGATCTCGACTTGAATGTCTTTAAAATAGTAATTACAGTAAAAACTCTATATAATAATACTTTATATAGGAATAAACTCTATAGTTATAAAAAATCACGGTCCTAACTCGAAATCAATTATATTTAAGAATAAACTCCACATTATAATAAGACATATTTTTTTTTTCGATCCCGTCTTAAGGATTTATGTCTCCATATAAGAATAAATTACATTATCTAATTTTATATATCATTACAATTAAAATGATATAAAATATTTAATTGTGTTTAATTGTGACACATCTCAATTTCACTTATTTGAGTTCGTTTATTAACTTTGAGTGTCATTTGCTAGAAATAGAAAAAAAGTGCATTAATTTTATGAAAAATATACATGTATTGAACAAACATTTATATACATATTAACAATAACTATTGTTTAGTTTCTAGATACATACATATTAATTGATACATGTATTTTATATACTTTGAAAGTGTATATATTTATTTTAGTCAAGTTCATATTAATTAAATATATGAATTTGTTAATAAATTTAAATACATATAGTATAATATGTATTATATTGAATGTATTATTATTTTTAAATCATTTTTTTTATGTAAAACTTTATTTAAGAATAATTTTCCTATGATAATATTTTTTCTCGATCCCGACAATATTACTGTATGAAGTTTTTAAATGTAGAATTAGACATATGATATCAATTTAATCTAAAATACCACATATGTTAATGAATACTCCTAGTAATATTATTATTGAACTGTCCGGTAACCAATGTTTGATTTAATTAAAAATTTTAATCAATAAATATTATAAATAAATTACTTTTTGAATCAAAAAAATATATTATTATAAACTATCACATGCAATATAATAGTAGCAGCTAATAATTTGGTTTACAAAAAAAAAAAAATTATGAAGAAATTGTTTCCATTCCTGCAAATAAGTTGAAGAATGAATTTATATGATTATTTTCTTCACTTTTTTAGATATCACTATTCATGGAAGCAAATTCCTGTAATCATTACAAATTTTACAAGATTGAAAGAAGTGGGTAAAGTATTATTCTTCGGTCGCAGTAATTTGTGGTTTGATTCTTCTCCAATTGGTTGCGTTTCTGGAAATCAAAGAACATTCCACCACCCTTCTTCAAGAATCTTCTCGAACCCACCAAACCCCATTCATATACATTCTCTCCCTTTGCCGAAGTAGTTTAATCCGAGTTCAAGTTTCTACTGTGAATTCTCTCAAAAAAGCATCATCAATGGCCGACGACAGCGCCGTCACTCTTTACAGCAACGCCTCCGTCATCACCGACGCCAAGAAGAACACGTTCTCCATTAAAGTAGGCATAGCGCAGATGCTCCGCGGTGGCGCCGCCGTGGAGGTCTCGACTCTGGATCAAGCAAAGATCGCTGAATCGGCCTGCGCGTGTTGCGTAATCGTCTCCGATCCGCGTAGAACCGGCATTTCTCGAATGGCGGATCCTTCTCTGATTAAGGAAATCAAGCAAGCTCTGTCGATCCCTGTAATGGCGAAAGTTAGGGTTGGGCATTTCGTCGAGGCACAAATTCTGGAGTCGATCGGCGTCGATTACATCGACGAGAGTGAGGTCACGGGGATCGCCGATGAAATTCATTTCATCAATAAGCACAATTTTGGTACTACTTTCGTTTGTGGGTGCCGCGATTTAGGGGAGGCGTTGCGGAGGGTTAGAGAGGGTTCAGCGATGATACGAACGCAGGGGGATCGAACTGGATCGGGCAATATCGTTGATACAGTGCGCAATGTGAGGAAATTGATGGGCGAAATTAGGGTTTTGAACAACATGGATGAGGATGAGGTTTTCGCGTTTTCCAAACGAATTGAAGCGCCGTACGACATCGTTGCGCAAACCAAGCAAATGGGGAGGCTGCCGGTGGTGCATTTCGCCGCCGGAGGAATAGCTACTCCGGCGGACGCTGCATTGATGATGCAATTGGGTTGTGATGGGGTGTGTTTGGGGCAGGAGATTTTCGATTCTTTGGATCCGTATAAGAGGGTTCGAGCAATTGTTCAAGCTGTGAGGAATTACAACGATCCGATGGAGCTGGCGCAGGCGAGCAGCGGTTTGGAGGAAGCCATGGCCGGGTTGAACATCAATGAGAACAGGGTCGAGAGGTTCGGAGCTGGGGATGCTTACTGATTGCATTTTTCTTGTGAGTTTTCGTGATCTTTCTTGTTTTTGAGCATGATGGAATGATGTATTATAATGCTGTGTTTAGACCTTGTGGTGTTGGTTTGTTTTGTAGCTTAAGAATAAGAGCTGATAATGCTATGATCTTGTATCAACTTTATATGAGAACAGAGTTGCAGTTCATTTTGTATGAGCATTGTGACATTTTGTTCTGGATATTTAAAATGAACTGTATTTCTTGATTAGTGTAGATGCTTACATACTCCGTCTTGTGGTAATGTTGCTTATCGTTTCACGAGCTTTATAGGCCCTAGTCATCTCTATAACAATTGGATCACTTGCTCGAAAGGCTTCTTTAGTTTGATTGGTTAGAAGTAGTGTTTGCTTTAAGATTAGGAGATATCAGAAGTTTTATATTCTTGCTTGATCTATAATAGGTTTTGTACAAAATAGTTAGTGATAAGACTCATCGCAGAATTCATGATCATATACTTATTACTGGTAAAAACACTCACTTAGCAAATACACACACTTTGGAATGTAGATATTACATCTAGATTTAGCTGTCTATAGCTTTAGAGGGCCGAGATTCCTCATCGAACTGTCTGGACCGAGTTTCCTCATTGAACCGTGAACGCTTGTTGATCCCACTTTCCTCATTGAACCGTGAACACTAGTTGGGCCCATTTTCCTCATCGAACCATGAATACAGGATGAGCCCACTCTCCTCATCGAACCATGAACACTGGCTGGGCCCACTTTCCTCATCGAACCATGAATGCAGCCCGAGTCCAGTTTGCTCATCGATGTGCTGCCCGAATTCTGCTTCCTCATTGAACCTGATTTTCTCATTGATCTGCTGAGATTTTTGGACGACTGTGGAACATAGAGTTCCACATATACATCTGTGAAAAATTTATCGACTATATCTAGATATACGGGGCTGGTAAGGAGGGAGTACTGATGGATCACCTCGTCTATATCCATCACATGATCTCCATTGTTTACGTCCATCTTCTCCAATTCTTCAATCTTTTGAACCAAGTTTTCCGTAGCTATGAAGCTAGGCTCTTCCTCTTTCCCGACGGAGTATTTTCTTGCCTTCTTCTCTTCTTCGTCTTTCGAGTCCCTTATTCCACTCTGATCCGAAACTCTACTACATTGATCGTCTCCGTTTCTTTGCACTTTATTCAGTGCTTCATTGTCCGTTTCCTGCAACTTGGGACCGATCTTGTGGCTACCAGGAAAGATGGGACAGGAAAAGGGATTCCTAGGTAACTTTTTGTACCCTCTGAAAAGAAAGAATTGGATGTTTCTGAAAGTTTTGAGGAAGAATCTCTTGGTCTTGTACAAGGTCTCTTCCACCACCATTTTTGTTCTGCAACTCTCTCCATTTGTCTGCATGTTCTTCCACTTGTTTCTCTATAGAAATCACAAGCATTAAACACTAAGTACAAGAATGGGAAGACTAGAAAATAGCATAAAGGATCACACGGTTACCTTGAGAATCGAGACGAAAAAGCAGTTAGTTTTCTGCCTTCCTGCAACTGCAATTCGTTGGTTCTTGAACCATTTTATATAGCGAAATGAGGTCTGAAACTGTGTATAACAATTTGATAGGTGGATGATGGTAACACAATAAATGTGTTGACCTAATCTCTGTAACACCCATTAAAAAAATGTACTTAATAATGGATGTGATTTTGTCTGATTTCCCATACAAGGGAATTTGTATTGTCTTTTTTTTTTTAATTATAGAGGGAGCTGTTTTGGCCCTACCATATTTAGAGAGGTTGTGTTGTTTGAGAAATGGGAGCAAGGGACCAAAAGTGATTGGAACTGGAGATAAGTCTCAACTGGAGATAAGTCTCATTTAAATAGCTGCAACGTGCGGTCACTTTCCTACAGTTCATCAATTGAGACCGTTTCTAGCAATGATCATTACATTGCAGAGCTGGTGTTCGACAATTTGATGTGTTAAAGTGGTGGTCATGCCTCTCGAAATTAGGATTGTAGGTCTAGTAGATGCTATCATATACTATTGTGTGTTAAAAAAAATGTAAGTAATAATAATCACTTAGAGGGAGTGTTTTCAAACAACACTCAATAGTGTAGAAATGTTTTTTTGGGAAGTTGGTGTGACCCAACTTCTCCAAAAAAAAAAACTTCTAGTGGTGTAGTAGAGATCCAAAACACTAGTAGAATTGAGTGGAGTAGTGATTTGAAGCATTTTGTATCTCTTTTATCAAATTAAATAAGTTGTCACTTAGATTATGAATTTTGAAAATACTATCAACTTTTTAAAAAAAAATTACAACTAAGCAATTTTTCAATTGCAAACACCCCCTTGTATATGGTGGATTAAGTGAAGTCGGATTAAGTGAAGTCGTAGTGTTGTAAAATAGTGAATATTGAAAAATATCTTTGGCAAAAATTTATATAGACTTGGTTCAGCTATGAACTTTGTTTTAAATTCACGGCATTTGATTTTACCCAGGATATAATACGGGTCAAGTTTAGTAATTTTGAAAAATATGTTATAAATGAGTGAAATGAGTCAAATAAGTCAAGTTCATAGTATATATCTATTTAATGGGACATCGACTCAATATCTTTAGCCGTACCTTAATGTTTCTGTAAATATTTATGACAGCATTTGTCCTCCATCAAGTACTGGATCATTAGTTTCTTTTTTGGTCTATATTCAATTCGAACTCCAATTTGTGATTCCACATTAATTTTTTATTTTTTATTGAAAGGAATTCCGCATTAAATTAAGTACGTATGTTGATGGTATTTTAATAAAATCTTGGGGAATTAATGTGTTATTAAATTATAATTCCATATAACTCTAAGTAGCATAAATATAAATGAGATATTGAAAAGGGTTGCACATTTATTGAATACCTATTACTTACAATGATATGCGATTTACCCTTTTGACTTATTTATGTCGCTCATTTCTCCCTCTATATTTTTTGGGGTCGGCGTGCGATTCTTCTAACACTATAACCATCGAAGGTGGTGGGCAAGTAAAAATCAAATTGCCCATTATTTTAAGGGTGGTATCATGCACCAGGGTGCAGACTCATAAATAAGATTTTTAGAAGAACTATACAAAATAAAAATATGCAACTATTCCAAATGTAAGATACAACTATGTTCATAATAACGATTGCATTTTTTACGTGTAAATAAGTCTCACTTTTCAAAGAAACAAATCAAGACAATATGAGTCATTTGCACCCTTGTGCATATAAGACCAAGCCTTATTTTAATAGATATAATTTGATTTGGAGTAGGTCTCTTGTGCACCTAAATGCACCCCCACTCATGCAACATAATGACCAATTTAAAAAAAAATACTTGTTCTATTGAATATATTAGACATGTTTTGTGGATACATGGGTGGAGTTGGGTCGAGTGCACGGATCTTAAATCCATGCACCAGTTGCACATGAGACTTTGTCATTGTTTTCGTGGCAAAAAAGATAGATCTTTTCAGTGCGTATTTAGATAACTGATAGTAACGATTATGAGTGCTTTTTGTATTAAAATATAAAAGAAATATTGTTATTGAAAAGAGTTGGTATGCGGTGAAACTTGTTCACGATGAAACTTATTCATTTTTTTACAGGCATGACCCTTCAGTTTTCACGACTACACCCTTTAATAATATAAGTCACACCCTCCAGTTATAACGATTATAATATATGTTGTAATATAAGTCACACCATTCAAAGTAATACTTTTAAAAAAAAAGTCATTTCAATTTAAAAAATATAAGTCACATTTGTCTTTTACCGTGAAACTTATTCACCTTATACTTGGTCTATTATTGAAAATAAGTGTTGCCAACGCAATTGAATGTGCTTAATATTTATTTGGTGGAGAACCCATGCGATTAAGCATTAACGAAACTTTGATGAAGTTATATTTATATTTTATTTAAAAAAAACAAAAAAAAGATAGAAGATAATTTTTCAAAGTGAAACACATTCTTCGATATGTAAAGGGGACCATTAGATCGTCGAAAAAAAGCTATCATTGGTTATTCAGACTCGATTATGTTGAGTTTCACTTATGGTTACTCTATCTTTTGGTGGGAAATCTTATAAAATAAAAGCAACCCAAAATGGCCCATTGAAATAGAGCCTTGGTATCATGGTGAAAGCTTGTTTGGTTAACAAATCTCTTATGGAATTGAAACTTTATTCATTATTTTTTCGAGTCAAAATCCAGTTGCTCACAAGTGGGCGAAGCACATTTACATTGATTGTCTGAACGTTTTT
Organism: Stenogyne calaminthoides; assembly: GCA_037126765.1. Classification (NCBI taxonomy): domain Eukaryota; kingdom Viridiplantae; phylum Streptophyta; class Magnoliopsida; order Lamiales; family Lamiaceae; genus Stenogyne; species Stenogyne calaminthoides. The sequence continues at coordinate 7,446,524 of JBBCBC010000001.1, read as the reverse complement.
ATCGGGAAACCGGTTTGTTAATAATATAAGAGTCTTCCACGTCCATCTTTCGAAGTTTTTTTATAACGATTATACTATATATTGTAATAAATATATTTTTATTTATCTCTTGTTGACTAAGTATTAATTGTATAGATTTAGTCATAGCTTAATTTTGTATTGATTTCCGTTAATTGCGAAATCTTTGTTGTATTCCTCCTTTATAATTAGTGGAATAATCTCATCACCGGTCATTGGTGATCCTAATCCCTTTCTCACAAGTACAACAAAAATATAATATGACACAATATGTTATATTTATTTTTTGATTGGCGAAAAAACTTTATTAAAAACAGGGTATACGAAATACTCGTGAAATAAGAATTAAAAACTTTATTAAAACTGATGAGAACACTATCCCTTTCCCGGTTTGGTTCGAGAAACTTAATCACCTTATACTTTGTCTATTATTGAAAATAAGTTGTTGCGTTAAGTTCTCGAGAGCTTCAAATTAGAATGTGAAGTGTGATAATATTTATTTGGTGGATGAAACCCATGCGATTAAGCATTAAACAAACTTTGATGAACTTATATTTATATTTTATTTAAAAACAAAAAACGCAATCTGGAGGCTTCGAAAGATAATTTCTTTGCGACGTCAGAAGAAACGAACATTCTTCGATATGTAAAGGGGACCATTCAATTGGCGACATTTCGAAAGCATAATCTTACTCATCGTCCGAAAAAACGGTTTATCATCGGCACGAGGAGGAGGCAACGATCGATCTTTGGCGTCGATGTATTTTGAGCAAGAGGGACGAAGGAGAGAGTTGAGACATTGACGACGTTTCACAAAGATGATTTATGGTTACTCTATCTTCTTGGGTCAGAATTGGAAGGAGAAGGTAGGGAATTTTGTTTCCTAATATGACGAGTGCAGAGTGGTTAAAGGTTAGTGAGGGTCCTAAATACGATGAAGAATGGCAACTAACCAAGATTCAGAGGTTAAGATTGGGTTTAATCAACTAGATAGTTTCAATTCATCCGTGAAATTGGAATAGAGCCTATACCAATAGCCGATGTTCTGATTCAAACAATTCTCTTATTGTTTGGTGGAAAACGAGAAACAAATCGCTTGCTAAAATCAAAGTGAATACATCGAGGATCTCCAGAGAAGAAATTACAAAATCAATCATGTAGTAGCTACTAACTGCGTAATTGCCTTTGTGACAACAAGAACCGCTTTTGGATTTTTCAAAGAGTCAAAGATAAAGAAGTCGCTTATTCATATGCCATGGTGCTTGGTCACAAGTGTAAGGAGAACAAATACCTCTTGAAAGCGGTTTGGAGATCGATAAATTACAAGGTAAATTGATTGTCGATGAGATCATCGGATGTATCAAAAACAGGAAGATCGGAGGTTAACAATTTATTTTTTCGGCTTGATAAAACTTGTTGTAAATCAAGGTTTTGGTGAAAATCACCGACGGAAGTGTTTCTAGAGTTTCGGTTTGGCTACCATCGACCAACATGTTTCAAGATTGAAGAAAAGATTTAGCACCTCTCGGGATTGAAGTTTCGGTAATGTGGGAGACGATCCACTTGAGTGGGTGGATAACACGAATAAAGATTTTGATTCAAGAAATCCAAGTGAAAGAGTCCAAGGGAGATGGTCCGTTTAACAAGAACAAAAAAAGATGAGACGAGGAATCGGTTATGGAGATGGTTCGAACAAGTCAATGGGAACAAAAAGATGAGACATGGGAAGTTTTTGCGTTTGATCTTTATCCTTGAGGACAAGGTTCATTTCAAGGCGGGGGATGATGATGAGAACTTGGAATTATTTAATGAAGATAAATATAGAAAATATATATCAAAGGAAGAAAATTTATCTCTTATTGATTTAGGATATTATTTTAAGCTTATTTAATTTGATATGATTAGATAGATTTAGTCATAGCTTAAGAAGCCCATTTTGTATTTTGATTTCCGTTAATGATGAGAGAAAATCTTTTTTTGTATTCAAGGCCCTAGCTTTATTAATTAGTATTGAGGAATAGTTTATTCTCATCCACGAGTATCGGTATAAGTTTCATCAAAAACATGGTATAAGAATGTATGGGAGTACACACAAACTTGGGCTAGTGAGCCAATCCTTAAAACAACAATCTTGTTGGATGAGATTTTTAACAACAAAATCAGATCCATAGTCTTGCCTTGAGTTCTTTTAGCAACTTAGACGCTTCAAAATCCTCATTTGAAAAGATCACTGTATTTCTCAATTTTCATAAGATCCACATATCTCCGAGTCAAATACCAATAGCACATTTCTGGCCCTTTTTGCCTCTTAAGAAGTTATCAAAGATTAGTAAATGAACCTGAGTGTATAACCGATTGAGTATTCAACCATGCACAACATGACATCCAAATTTCATGAGTCACGGTACACTCGAAGAATATATGTTTTTTGATTTCGTCATGCGATGAGCAAATTAAGATGCACCATGTATCAGCAGATTTTATGAGCCATGGTACACTCGAACAAGATATGTTTTTCGGTTTCGTCATGCGGTGAGCAAAAGTTGCACCATGTATTTATGACTTTTCTCTTTGGCCCGAGATCCCATACTTCTTTTTCCCATTTTGACCTGATTATTCATACCGCTTCCTATGTGTTATTTGTAATACCAAACATTGTTTATTGATGTCAGTTGACCTAAATAAATCATGATCTAAATATATCATAACAAACATTTAGAAAATATCAAATATATCACATGAACAAGTAAAATATATCACATGATTTCATATCCCTCTAAATTTCATACCACTAAACAAAAGACAAGGGGGTCATATGCATTTTGAACCATTAATAACAAGACGGAGGGAGTACATTTTATTCCATGTTTGGGGTACTTTTTATGTTAATCGTTAATTTAATGTAATAGCTCATGAGTTAGCTTTTTTTGAAAATAACCCGAATTGTGACTTCTCTTGGTCATCCCCTTCGGACTTCCTCATGTCAATTAGTGTTACGCGGTTCGAACTCTTTGATGTTAAGTTTATTAGTTTTTAAAAATAAAGTTGTTTGAATTTAGTTATAGATGAGATTTTAATTGTGGATTTCGAAGTTGCCATTTTATTTTCATTTTCAACATTTTGTTCATCTCATTTGAGGATAAACCCATAGTTTCATGTGTATGCATTGCAACACTGAAATAGTGAGTCTTCTGTATATTGTTCTTGCGTGAGGATGATACCAACAAAAAATATGATGCTCATATCTTTCTATTTTTAATTGTTTGCTTTTCTCAAGCAGTGAAGATTCTGATTTAGTTGTCTCGTGTTTCCAATTGGAATTGGCAACGAAGAGCAAGAAAATGCAAAAATTGTTCCATCATTGAGTGACAAATGGGAAATTTATGGAAAGTTACAATCCCCACCACGAAATAGTGCACCTACGCGCCTTCATCGCCATTGTTTTTCGACCGGAAGGCCGAGAGCTAACTATCGAGACTTTGGACTATCCGGGGACACACTTCGTGAAATGGTTCATGCATGTTTGTTGCTAGGAGCAACAAGATCAAGTTGGTAAGGATTAATCTTTCATTTTATTTATACGGTCAACGATCATAAAGGGCCTCTTTACCATTCTGTATAAATGTACTATTCTATTTGTACAGATATGGTAGAGGGACACATTCAATCCTTCTTTGTCTATTAGTTTTACATAAGTGAGTCTCATATAAGATTCAAAACGCATGCAAGATTCATAATATATTTTTAATCATGCAATTTGTTATCTTTGAAATATGCAACTTTTTTTTGTTTGAATGTGCAATTATTTTTCCATATTAATAGTTGCACGATTTAGTATAGATAAATTGCATATTTTAATATAATAAATTGCATGATTCTAAAATACACTATGAGTTCACTGATGCATCTAAGACTTACCCAAAATATGCTAGATGGTAATAAAATTCCAAAGATATGGCATTCACTTTAAAAAATCAAATCAAATAAATCAATCACACACAATAATGAAAATAGGAAAACAAGGGAAATACTTTAATTTAGTTTATTTTCTACTGTGCATAAAGTGAATAAATTGCGTTTTCTTAATTGAGATAAAGAAAATCGTGCAGATAATTTTTCATTTAACTAAATATTAAACACACAAACTAATGTATAGACAAAATTTAAATGATTTATTTATTTTTCCTAACATTTGAGTTTTATTTTTGAGAATATTTGTACTGTAATATGTAAGTTACATAAATGTCAGTTTGATTCCTTCTATTTCAAGTTTTACAGTACATTATTTATTTTATCATTTAGATTATTATTTATTAACACACGTTATTATGATAATTATAAATTCTTATTAAGATTAAGTGAAACAAAAAAGCTACTAAATGGGATATGATAACCATAAATGGTGGTACATCTACATTTTTGGTGTGTGAATTTCAAGACAAACAAATAGCTAGGATGCATGGGTACTCGGAATTTTGAATAATGCAAATTGTCGGATCTTACGTGGGTATTTAAGAGACATAAATCTGGGTGGGATCGCACGACACGCCACAAATGCGGTCCCAATTAAAAGTATTAATAATAATTTTGGGTATCATGTTGGACACGGCTGATCAGCGTGTCGGACAAGGATAGGATACACGTGGGGTCAAATTTGTAAAATTTATTTTTTTTTTTTGCCTTGAAATAAATTTATTTTATATTAAATTAACATGAATTATCCAACAAACAGTAAAAAAATATTGACTCTCTCTATTGCTCACACGGTCACACCACTGTCAAACTGTTAGTCGTTCACATATTTTATTACGATGGTCATCTCATTTTGATTTTATATTTGTTTAGGTGTTAAAAAATTGCATAGGTTTCAAAGACACATATTTAAAAAAAAATTGTGAAAATATTTATATATATAATAAAAATATAAAAAAAATTGAAAAATTATAATCGTACCCAGCCGTATCTTACCCAACTATTTTTAAAAATCAGTGTCCTAGTACCCGTATCGTATCGTACCCGTATTACCGTACCGTGTCCGTGCAACCTAGACAAATAGAATATACATGAGGTTTTTTAAAAAATTCAAAATTTACGAGGTAGAAATGTTTTTTTTTTTGGCTAAATTTTATATGCATGATTGCATTCACGTGCACCTTGCACTCATAGTGTATTTTAAAATCATGCAATTTATTATATTAAAAAATGTAATCTGTTTATACTGAATCGTGCAACATTAATATGAAAAAATAATTGCACGATTCAATATAAATAAATTACATCTTTCAATATAATAAATTACATAATTTTAAAATATCTTATGAAGTCGTGATCTTGATTTGGATCTTATCATCACTCCCCTTTTTTTTCTTTTTTTTTTGTTAGTGGCAATTCTGGTTCTGATTGTGGAGTAGTTGAGTTCAGCCAAGAGGATGTTGAGGCATTACTCAATGAGAAGCCTAGACTCAAGAGCAAACTTAAGTCCAAGGTATTTTAATATGTTTAAACAATGATTTCACTACATTTTAGTCAAAGCTTGGATGTTTAATGATTAAATGCTGCAGGAAAAAGGTGAAGTGGCCGACTACATTAAAAGGCTAAAGCAATGTATCAAGTGGTTTCAACAGCTTGAAGTTAATAATGTTGCTGATTTGGAAGAGCTTGCCAATTTGTTGGAATTGGCTGAAAGTATAGTCAATGATCGATATAGGTATATCTTGATCTTTCGTTCAGTGACCCAGTGCTCTGTCTTTTCCTTTCCTTTTGGACGTTCTTGATGAAAAAACAAATTTATCTTCCAGAATTTGACATTCTTGTTATTTCTCTTTTTTAGAGTTGCAGATGAATTGAATTCTGTTATAATGGAATTGAGAAAAAACTTGGAGGCTCTGCAAGAAAAGTTAGCAAAGGAGGAAGCGGATAAATTGGTATGAGGTCATTAAATTCTGGACTATATGGTTTACTAGATACATCATGATTGTGAACTATGGAACACTAATTTGTCAAAAGCATTTAACAGGAAACGTTAGATTCACTGGCTAGAGAAAAAGAGTCTAGATTGGCTGCAGAGAGATCGCAAGCTTCCCTGTCCAAAGATCTCAAACGATCCGAACAAGATATTGCTAATGCTATATATATGTTGGGAAGGAGTTAAATACTTAATGACAAGTATGCTTTGCATTATGTCGAAAATATGCTGAAGCGTGCTGAGAAAGAAAAGTGGAAAACCTTAGCACTATGCTTCTCTGCAAGACCAGCTTAGTGAGTCTCCTGCAAGTATTGTTGGAAATATTAAGTGTACATCGTGCAATTTTGAATGAGCTATCAACTTAAATAGGGGTCTGTAGTGATTTATTATCTGAAGCTTGTATTGCATTTCATTAACCTTCAATGACCCACATGGATATAGTACAACATTTTAGATTCTTCTGATACCTTGATTGCTCCGTTACCAATTATAATGATTCTTCTTGAATAATGTGATGTTTCTCTCTCTCTCACTCTTAGCATCATCATCAATATCATTACATTCTCTTTACATCCTTTTTGGTATTTGGTCTTCCCTTTTCTACATCTAAATCTCATCCCGAGGGTGGTTATGAGTAATTAATTTTTCTTAAAGAATGTGATTGTATGAAATAATTATTTTACTGATGAATTTGCTACTAATATTCTTTTAAAGGCATCACAAGATGAAGCAGTGAAACAGAAGGAAGCATTAGGCAGTGAAGTTGCATGTTTGAGAACCGATCTCCAGCAAGTAAGAGAGGATCGTGATAGACAGTTGTTGCAAGTCCAAGCTTTGTCATCTGAAGTTCTAAAATACAAGGAATGTACTGAAAAATTCCGAGCCGAGTTAGAAAGCCTGGGTACTAAAACACTTGAACTTGAGCTTTGTATCTGGCTTATCTATGTCATTCTAGTTTCTATAGGCTTGAAATATATACTTATTAAAGACTACTATACTTTTTCAGACAACATGCTTGGCTCAAAGTGAGCACAATGTAAGACGTAATTACTGAATATCAACTTTCTTTTTTTGAGAAAAAGTAATTGCAGTTCCAGTTACTGAATATCTTTTGTCTCCCTTTTTTTGTCTGAATTATGAAAACAAGATCAGAATTTGAGCAACAGAAAGCATTGATCATTGATTTACAAAGTCGTCTAACTGATGCAGATGCTAAAATTTTTCGTCTTAATATTTGTTGTCTGAAATTTTCGGATTTAATGAAAACAAGATCAGAAATTTGTATCCAACACAATATGATTGATCCCATTCCATTTAGCGCAAAGTTTGTTCATCATAGGATAAAATTGCGAAAAAAATTGGCTGGATTTGGAGTTTTGGGGTCAATTTTTTTTTGACAGTTTCTCAATGTGCGAGTCCAACACTGGATTTGAGCGAGTCCAACTAAAGAAAGATGTCTGATTTGGGTGAACTATTCACTCCTGAATTTTTTTTTAATATACACATATACACAATATTCATAAACGCGTATATTGCTGTGTTAATGATTTTTTTGGATTTGTGTAAGATGAATCTAATAAACAACACTAAAATAAATTAAAGAAAAAAAGAAAAGAAAAATGTGAATGGCTGCGGAATGCCAATTAATAGATATCAGTAATTTCTCTGATCAGTACGGTTTTGACCATAATTTAAATATTTCCCTTCAAATTTTGAAAATTCAAATAGCTAGACAAGGTGGGAGCTCAAGTGATTAGAACACCACTATTTGCCCAATAAAAAAAAAACAGCTTCATCACTTCTATATAAACATCTACAGAATAAGGTTCATGTGAAAATTGTAATTTGTAAATCATATTTTTCCCATATTCCCAGCTATTAGATTTCAAGATAATCAAGCTACACGGGGAAACTCTGCAATTCTTCAAACTAGTGGCCTAGAAACAGACACTAAAGAAGAAATAAGAATTATCATTTGGGAAAAAGAAAATCAACATCCAGAAACATGCACATTTAAGTAACAACAGTCTCATTAATCTGTATCAAAACATTATCAGATAACACCAACAAAATGAACTAATAGAGTCGTAAATCAAATAGCATTCCCAAAATTCAATTGTAATCTAATGCTTTAAACGATAAGAGAAGTACAATCAGCACCCTTCAAAATAGGCCCTTAAGCAGAGGCAGCTGCTACCTTCTTCCTTGGTGCAGCTTCAGTACCTGATTGCCATCAACATAAATCATACGTCACACATCAAAGACAGATGAAATCCACTATTCAATAATGAAACAAAGAATTCGGTCCGAACCTTCTCTGAAGTTGGTCTTGAATCTGCGAGGGACATTGCGAAGATACCTCATTCTTCCAGATCCAGTAGTCTTTCGGCGAATGGCCTTGACACTCCAGTTGTCTAAATTGGAGACAATCACAAAATACAGTTCCATTATTGAACCATCACGATTAATGTGAAGCTCATATATGTGAATATTTAACAAAGCTTGGGTTGCAAAGTTTACTAAGCTTAATCAATCCACAATGATTATCGCTGAGGTTAATCATTTGAACTTGAACTAATTGTATGACTGAGCAAAAAAATGACCCCAACTTATTGAAGTTACCTCTAAACTACAAACTTCTGCCAGTTGAGTAAAAATATCACATTAACCAGTTGAAATCAAATTAATCATAAAACATTATGAGCTCAAATTAACTGAATCGTACAAAGAAAAGAGCAGCAGTTGAAGTTCAAACGTTCGAAATTCATTACAGAATCAGAATAAACCCAAGCTTAAGATAACAAATCTAATGAACCATAGACCGTATTCACCTAATATAAAATCATAACTATTTATAAAATCCGATGCTTGATTAATCAAATGAAATTAAGCATAAAATGAAGCCAGCTCGAGTTCAATCTACCATACAAAAATCAAACATAATAAACTGAAAATGATTCTGAAATTAGGAATCCATACGAATTCGAATTGTGATTGACAAAAGCAGAAAAACATACATGTCCTCTTGCGAGCAGCAGGGTAAGCGCAGGCGGAGCAGCGACTTTTCTGGAGATGGAAACTCCGGCGGCCGCACCTCACACACAGAGTGTGTGTCTTGTTCCTCCTCTTACCAAAGCTTCCGGTTCCCTTACCCTGTAATTGTTACGCATTTACATCAATTACATAAACATATAAGCATGGAGTTTTTCATCACAATCGAGCCGAAGACAGAAGCGCGAATCTAAATCTTCATTTACAGAGAAATCGAAATTACCATTGCTGAGAAGATGCAGAAACCCTAGATCCTTTTTTGCCTGCGATTCGAGGTTGAAGAAAGAGCAGCGGCTATGTTGAAACGTTTATATGAAGTGAGAAGTGATATAGAGAAAATAGGCTTTAGGGTTGGATTTGATGAATTTGGGCTAAAGAATATCGTCCGTCAGTATTGGGCTTCTAATATTACGGAGTGAGTGGGCCCAATTTAGATTGAACATCTTTTTATTTGGGGGGCCCAATTTCTTTATTTATTTTATTTTTATTCTTATTTTTAAAGAGAGAATAAGAAATTTCGAGATCAAATTGGTCAGATGACTCAGATCGATACAATCTCAATCTTGCTTGAAGCTTTGTTAAATTGATTGCTAGAAAAACATTCCTTCTCTCTTCAAATTATCAACAAATTTGCTAAAATCAGGGTTTCGAGAATACAATCATCAGCTAAAATATGGAGGCAGCAGGAGAAGCCGAATCAATCTTGGGGAAAATCAAGCCGCCGCGGCTGGAAGACGCCGGCCTCGAAGACTGCGCACTGCCGCCGGATTCCATCAAGGAGGCGTTTCTGAAAGCTGCGTCCGCCGTCAGATCGATCGTGTCAGATTCGGACGACGACGGTGACGGCCGATGCGTGGAAGGCCCATGGGAAGACTCCTCCGACGCCCTAATTGGGATAACTGAGGGCGTAAATGGCCCTTCCGAAGGCTGCGTCGTCGAGAAAGGCGGCGGATTGACGGAGGCGCCTGGAGATAAGGTAGCCGTGGATGGCGGCGATCCGGAGAAGAACGTGGACGCGGTGGTTGGACCAGGTATTCCGGCGAGTGGGGAGGAGGCTTGTGTTGATGGATTGCGAGGGTTGGAAATTGGCGAAAAGAGTAGGGGTATTTTGGGAAAGAAATTGGTGGAAGGCAAAGATGACGTGGAAGATGGAGATGAGCGGGATTAGGAGAAGCCAACTTTAGCTGAAGGTCTTGTTGTATGAAACAGTTGCATTTTATCTGTTCTTGCTTTCATCATTTTGTAGCATGTAAAATTACTTTTCTTTTTTGAATAAAAGTGATTTTATATTAAATTTGGTTGATTAAGATTGATCTTAGTTAAGCAATGGCTTATTTGTTTACATTAGATTTCCAGAAAAACTCCATAAATCCATAACAAAGGCCAAAGTAATATAGTTGCAAAACTAAAATAACTCAAATAACAGGAGTCAATAGTGGCTTATTGAGAAAATGAGCTTCCAAATTAGCAACCACAAGATCAGCCATGGCATTGCTCGTTTCAACAGTATCACTTCCAGCATGAGACAACAAAACCACATTCTCTAATCCGAAAAGTGACTCGGGCACATAAGGTTCATTCTCAAACACATCCAGTCCAGCCCCTGCTATCCGGCCATCACGCAATGCAGAAACGAGCTCCTGTTCGTCGACATGCTGGCCTCTTGCGACGTTGATGAGAATCCCTTTCGGCCCCAGTGAGTCGATCACCCCACGATTCACATTGTGCCTCGTTTCATCCGTTAAGGAGCACGAGACAACTAGGATTTCACAGTTTGTGGCTAGATCAATGATGTTGGAGTAGTACTTGTAGTTTGTGTTCTGTTTCTTGGTCCTCGAATGGTAGCTGATGGTGCAGCCGAACGACTTGGCTCTCTTGGCTATGGCTGACCCGATCCGACCCAATCCAACTATGCCAATTGACTTACCACTAAACTGAAAATGCACAAAAGAAAGCACAAAAATCAACATGAAACACCATATAAGAAGCCATATAAAACTTCAACACTAAAGTATCATCACATAATTGCAGAATAATTATTTAGTGAACTTATAGTGGCTTCATCCCCTTTCAAGGTATAATTCTAGTGACCCTAGAAACAGATTAAATAGTAAAGAGCTGCAATTTCAAATGTAACGAAAGGGAAAATCTGAATTAACAAGGTTACCTTTGTAGCCAATTGAAAATCCCCATTTTTCCAAAGCCCTTTCCTCACAAATCCATCGCCAGCGCAAATCTTCCTCAATGTTGCAATAGCCAATCCGATCGCAGCATCGGCGACGTCATCCGTCAACACATCAGGCGTATTTGTAACCCTAATTCCTCTCTCTCTGCACTTATCCAGATCGATTTTATCCAACCCGACGCTGTAACTCGCTACGATTTCGACTCGGGGGAGCGAGTCGACCAGCTCGGAATCGGCGCCCTCCTTGGTGCTCCCCACCACCGCCCGCACTGAGTCGGCGTACCGATCCAGAAATTGGGACTTCGAAGGGGATTCCCAGGGTTTGAGGAGTGTGAATCGTTTCTGGAGCTGTTGCTCGAGGTAGGATGGCATTTGATATCTCATCATTACTCCTACATCCTCCATTTTCACTCTTGAAAGCGACTGATAACGCCTTATTGGCTGCAGAGTCGATACAAGGGCCAATACGGTTTTTATTGAAGGCCATTACATTTTCATTCCCGAAGGCGACGGATAAAGCCTTAATGGCTGTTTCGAGATATACGGGGCATTTTGTTCTTCAAATCCTCTTATAATTTTGTTGGTGTATTAGATACGAGTAAGTCTCCCATGAACTAGGTTCATACCATAAACTTGGATTACTTGACCCATTAAATTTATTTTCAACACATTTTTCTAAATCATTAAACTTGACTCGTATTATATCCTGGACAGGGTCAAATGTCATGAATTAAAAACCAAGTTCATAGCATGAATCAGGTTCATACAAGTTTTTGTCATTAGATAAAGTAAAATAGCTCAAGTGTTTTAATATTAAAGTTTATGACTTCGAGTTATTATTTGATCATTTAATATTAATAAATTTGAGTTCGAATTATTATTTTATATTTTAATAATAAAAAAATTGTGTATGGATAAATAATTCTGTGAATTTTTATTTAGGGTGAGGCTCGTGTGCATCTAAGTGCACGTGCACTCATAGTATATTTTAGAATGTGCAACTTATTATACTGAAATACGTAATTTGTTTACACTGAACCGTGCAAATTTCAAATCTTCTGGAAAATTTAAGTTTTACTTTATCTAATACTGAAAATTTGTCTTTTTTACTTTAATCTTCTGGAAAATTTCAAATTTTGTCAGGAAAATTATCCTAATTCTTTTATTCTAGTAATGGTTCTCAGTGTTTCTCATTCAGAAAGCAAAATTTTCAATCAATTTTATGTCTCAATTACTCATAAACCAAGATTCGCGGCTTTGCAATTACGAATTTCGTCAATCCTTATGGCTAATTTCGAACGATTTGTTGTGAAACCGTGAGGTAAGGGTCGATGTCAGTATTATTCTTTTCCTTGTTAAGCCCGTCAATTCAATACCCTTTTTGTGACGTTGAGCATGCTGCGACAAATATTTAGTCATCTTCAAGTAATTTTTTCAGTCATAATTCAAAAAAAAAAAAAAAAAAAAACTGAAAATGATCAAAATTGAGACATAAATGATTAAAACTGATAAAACAAAAATTTACATGACTTTTTATGAAAATTGGGTAAGTTACATGACTATTTGTGATTTCATATGTCTACTGCGGTATAAATACGTGTGACGATAACGTGTACTCTCTCATTTTAAAAAAAGACAATCAATTTTCATTTTAAAAATTCTGAATTTTATCATTAAAAATTGATAAAAACTCGTATGAGACGGTTTTATATATGAAATGATGTGCAAACTAATACAAATAAACACTCCTTTTAGGCCCCGTTTGCTTTGACAAATTAGATGTGATAGCATATATTATCCGGCCCAATCCAGTATTTGGTTCAGTGGAAAAAGGCCCATGATATTACAAGAGCCCGATATGGAAATATGATATTATTACCCCAAACGGTGATAAATTGTCTTAGCCCAAGGGGTCAAATAAAGTATCCCCCTTTTTTGGCCTGATATTGATTAAGTAAACAGTGTTTTTCGAATTTATCAATCAAACCAAACTAACACACAATTGGAAAAGTTAATGATTTGAAACAGTGCAATACATCATAATCCTATCACTCCATAGCTATCCCATCTACCAAACCAAACGGGGCCTTAAAGTATTAAAACATCATGCATGACGTAAATTATATTTCGGCTCACCGCGTGAGACCGTATAAGTGTGACTCTAATTTTTTTTCATATGCCCTTATTTATGGAATGACAAAATTGAAAAGTTATATTCCAATATACATTATATATATGGACACTTTAGACAAAGTATACCCTTAAAAGAAAAATTGAATATAACCCTTAAAAGAAAAATTGAATATAATTTGAGATTAAAAAAAGCTCGAAATTAGAGAGCTTTCGGGAATAGTCTATTTATTTAATTTCCCTCAACAAATTTGAGATTTAAAAAAGAAAAAGAAAATTGAACTATGTTTTGAGATGGAGGAGGGAGTATTGAAATTCTTGTATAAATGTTGTTTAGTTTCATGCATAAGTTCATTCCTCGTTGAAGCTTATAAAATGGTTTTGCTGAGTTGTATGAGTTTTTAAAAATGAAAATTTAGATTCCGTTAAATAAATTGAAATAATAAGATGACTTAGGGTTAAACACTATTCTATAATAGAGCAAGTCGAAGTTCAAATCTTTTAATAAGCGATTGCGTGTTTTTATTTAATGAAATTTATCTCACTTGAAAAGAAGAAATATTCTGAAGGACAATGACTGATTTTCTTTCAAAGGTTTTATGGTTTTGAATTAATGAAAACATCAAGGTGCAAGATATTTATCATTAATATTAGTGCTGCAAATCTGAAATACGCCCTTAATCATCCAAATATCAATGTAATTTTGTGCATTTGCCTATGATGTTACATAAACCTTCAAATTAAAATCAACATCCAATTTCCATACAATGGAAATAAAAAGAGAAGAACATATATGTAGAAGACAATTCATAATTAGTTAGTAATCAGGCCTTTGTATTTATCCAATGACCTGTCTTAATTCTTCTATTTCATTCTCTAACATGCACCCCACGTTCCTACAACATTTCACGTTCACACAAAATTAGAAAAAGAAAAAGGAAAAAAAAAAAAGTAAAACAAGAAAACAAACACATTTCACCTAAAAACTTCCATTCCAATTGTAAAACTGCAGAGAAATCATCTCTCCATTTGACTTTCTTTTTTCCATCCAAGATTCTTGGGGAGGGAAAAATTTTCACACTTTCCCTCTATCCAACAAACAGGTAATTTCCATTTCCATTGATATTGATCAAATTTTCTCCGTTTCTACGAAAATCATTCGAAGAAAGGATGGTGCGAGCTATGGAGGAGGAAAAGGAAATCGTGAAATCACGGTTAGGGTTCAGTGGAGGGTCCGACGAAGGAGGAAGACAAACGAGGAGTTTAATCCTTGAAAACAATTTGAATGATGATAGGGTGACATCTAGAAGCCAACCTTCAAATTCTTTACATGATCATGAACAATTAGAACATCCAAGTATTGGTAGTGCTTTAAACCGCAACGAGACCATTAAGTCCCGTTTGGGCAAAGATGGAAGCTCGACCAATCCTCTCGCGAAAGACAGGCAACATTCAGGCAAGCCAAATAATGCCTAAAATATATTTGATTAATGGTTATCAAGGCTCATTCATCTAGAATTTTTCTATCAATTCCATATTGCCCCTGGTCGTGCTTTTCATGTATCCTATTGATGGATTCTTGTTGTGATTGGTGTAAACTAGATATGCAGCTGATGAAGGAAAAGTTTGCAAAGTTGCTACTAGGTGAGGACATGTCTGGTGGAGGTAAGGGTGTTTCGTCCGCCATGGCATTGTCAAATGCAATTACAAACTTAGCAGGTATTTGATATTTTTAGGAAAATTCATGTTTTCTTTGAACCTATGTTGTGTTACAGATACTTTGTCGTTGAGTCGTATAATTTTCTGTTGTTAATTGAAATCCAGCTTCTGTATTTGGAGAACAAAAGAGATTAGAACCAATGGCACCAGAGACAAAAGCAAGGTGGAAAAAAGAGATTGACTGGCTCTTATCTGTTACAGATCATATAGTTGAATTTGTTCCTTCTAAACAAAAGTCTAAAGGTGGTAGCAACATGGAGGTCTTTCTCTCTCTCTCTCTCGCCCGTTTTTATCAGTAAGGGTTCAATCTTTGAACTAACAAGAATGCATACTTCTAATCTTACCAGATTATGATTACAAGAAAGAGAACTGATATTCATTTGAACATTCCTGCCTTACGCAAGCTTGATGCAATGCTCCTTGTAAGGACAGATTATCCATTGAATTATGATCTTTCCTCGTTTTAATGTGTCGATGATTAATCATATTCGAATGTACCAGGATTGTCTCGACAACTTTAAGGACCAAAATGAGTTCTACTACGCATCAAAGGATGAGAAATCTAAGAAAGAACCAGCAGTAACGAAAGACAAATGGTGGATTCCTACTCCTAAGGTTCCTCCAAATGGTTTATCTGATGTTACAAGAAACTGGCTGCAATTTCAGAAGGATTCTGTAAACCAGGTTCTGAAAGCAGCCATGGCTATAAATGCTCAAGTCTTAACCGAAATGGCAATCCCAGAAAGTTATGTAGAAGCTCTTCCTAAGGTACACTAGTCCAGCACTTGTTGCATTGTGCAACTGGTGCACAACTAATACTTATTCGATGAAAAAATCTAATAATGTGCAGTGCAAATATCTAATACTGACCAACTAATACATTTTAATAAAACAACTTATCAACTGTTGCGTAGAAGTATTTGCCTTAGAATAATGGGATTATTACTATTATTAGGCTGTTCTGATATATTTATCATCTCGTTTATTTGTACTAGAATGGGAGAGAAAGTTTAGGGGATGCATTGTACAGGAGCATCACAGACGAGGTCTTTGACCAGAATACTTTCATATCTACTGTGGACTTGTCCACGGAGCATAAAATTGTCGACCTCAAAAACAAAATAGAGGCATCAGTTGAGATCTGGCAGAGAAAAATGAACGCAAAAGATAGCAAGCCTTCTTGGGGCTCAGCTGTGAGTATGGAGAAGAGAGAACTATTTGAAGAAAGAGCAGAGACGATTCTGCTGATTCTGAAGCATCGATTTCCAGGAATTCCACAATCTGAACTAGATATACACAAGATACAATACAACAAAGTAAGAACTTACTTTATGTAATCTAATATGATAACAATCTTTGATTTTGCACAAGGGTTCATTTTGATGTTTCAGGATGTGGGGCTAGCAGTTCTCGAAAGCTACTCAAGAATCATTGAAAGCCTAGCATCAACGGTGTTATCAAGAATAGAGGACGTGATGCAAGCTGACGCTCTTGCAAGAAAACCACAGGGTGCAGAACAAAAGACGTTACCGCCCCCTAGGTTGGAAAGCGAGAATACTCTTATTCATAAAGAAGATAATTCAGCAAAGATTCCAACTTCAAAGACACTGTTTGATTTTATGGGTTGGGATGCAGATAATGGAGGGGCGGCATCAAAGAAGGACAAACAAGACGAAGTCAATGCTAAATCTCTCGGCAAACCAGCTAACATTGTCACAGAAAAGAAATTGACCTACATAGAGAGGCTCGAGACTTTAGGTGACTTACGGAGCCCAACAGCACGCCACTGATACTAATCCATTCAGCAACTCAAAAAACTCTTTGCGATGTATATAAAATGGTCATATCTTAGAGGTTCTAATCGAGTTCTAGTTTGCCTTTCGTGAATAGGAAAATTTGGTAGTTCGATTGTATTGTTTTGAAGTACTTTTAGATGTCCATGATTCTTGACTGTTACTATTACGGATTACATAATAGTAGCACATTCTAACAAAACACACATTCTTCTCTTTCTGGTAACTATAAATCATAAACAACAATGCCATCTAATTGAAGACATGGGAATGATTACAGAGTCGAGATTGTAATATACTTACAAATATGTCAATTGATAGATCATACACAAGTTTCGTTCGATGAAATTAGATTTTGCCACGAGGCCCGAGCTTGGGTGGAAGTTGAGGGCCCTTGACAATCGGTAGAACGTCTCCCGTTGCTTGAGAGCTCACATATGCAAGGGTGGAGCCACCTCCCAATATCAAGAACTTAAGCAATAAACCTCTTTTGGTGAATGGGGCAGCAAATGTCTCAAAGAACTTGCTCTGCAAATAAGATTATTTGCAAATAAAATCACTTATATTTGGTCGAGTTTCATGACTTACAAATATAATCGCCACGAAAATATGCTATCAACTTCTCACAGGCATATACACAAACACTTAGAGAGCAATCTAAATCAAGAAGTTATTTTGATAAGAATCATTGTACATACTTGAAGGGAGTTGTACGGTGAAGGCGCATCTGATCCGTACAAATCCCATTGGCCAGTGGTGTTGCCGATATCCTCCAAATCGAAATAAACGCTCTTGTCGCCATATTTTGCGACTACTGCTCCACTCCTACAAGATATTTTGTAAAATAAGTTGCATGTTTCAGTGAAACGGAGCTAATGCACTTGAATTATACACAAAAACTTGCCTAAAAACTAACTTCAAGGAATTCTCACTATCTTTTTAACTTTTAAATCAAACGAATTGCCAAGAATTAACAAAAGGAAAATCACTTGAGAAAAAAAAAATCAAATCAAAATTACTAAAAAGAAGTGGTTTTGGTATTATTACCTGTAGTTGGTGGGCTTGAAGCTGAGGCGAGATGGCTTGACATGGAGCTTAGTTCCGGCGAGGGAGCTGCCGGAGAGGCCCTTGACGGCGGCGGGTTGGGCGGCGGCGAAGGTTGCAAGTGAAGCCATTTTTTGTGGGAGTGTGTGAAATTCAATATCCTAACTAAAAATAACTACTTTGATTCTTAGTTGACAGTTTGATTACCTGTGGATGCTTTTGATTATTTGATTGGATATCGGCCTGCCACGTGGAGATCTCGTTCCTTGGGGGAGGGATGGAATAAGTGGCACGTGGCTTGTAGTTGGATAACTCTATCCTCGTGTGTCTTATGTTTTCCCTTGATTGAAGGGTATCAAACGGTGTTTATTGTTTACAAATTCGATTAAGAGTTAATAGAAATTTGCCAGCTATACTATTGTGTTTTTTACAAATTGCAATCTGTATTATTTTTTAAAAAAATATAATCTGAATTAATAAAAATTGACAAATTTCAACTCAACTCATTTTTTAAATTTTTTTATTGAATTTCTTTAATTTGATGCTTGGTAAAATATTTTTTGACATTGTGGTATACACAACATATCATTTGTAACTATATTTAGCCGAAAAATTTCACAAAAAATGAGTTTCGGATTGTAATCTAACATTTTTTAATAATACGAGTTGCATTTTGTTAGAAAAAATATTACAAGTTGCAATTTATAATTAACCCTTCAATTAATCTTGGGAGTTTATTTTTTTTTTCTAATTTATTCTTTAAGTAAATGTATATTTGATCACAATTTAATGAGTTTATTGACAAAATATTGTATTAGGTTGTCTCTGAGAATGACTTTCATCTCACACACAAATATATAACGATGGAGTCTTGTATAAGATTACTTTTCTACCCTCGTCTAAAAAAAACGCCAAGACGTTTATTGTTTTTCGTCGGCGAGTTTTTTATTAGTATTTGAAATGATAAAATAATTTTTAAAGATCATCTGAAGATGAGAGGTAGATCTATAATATCTCTCTTTAAAAATCACTTTTATCGTTTGAAATCTTAATAAACAACTATTCACAAAAACTCAATAATAAACAACTAACAATTTTTTATGAGATTGAAATTAACTATTTTAACCATATTCTCATTTAAAATATGATTAAAAGTACAAGACGTTTTTTATGGGATTGAGGTAGCATTAACTATTTGAACCATATTCTCATTTAAAATATGATTAAGTTGGGTATTCATAAGCCCATAAGTCATATATAATAGAGTAAATGAGATTCATCTTATTTAAATATTTAATACATATTTTTGTCATGAATGAGTCTCGTATGCACCAAAATCTTTGTCAAGACTCATAATAAGATTTTAAAAGCGCACAAGAACTATATAAAAAATGTAAACATGCAACTATTCAAAAATGTAAGCGTGCAACTAAGTTCTCATATTAAGATTCAGACTTTTATGTGTAAATAAATAAGTCGACGCTTCTAAAATATATTATGAATAAGGCGGTCAAGCGGTGTACAAGATCTTCTTCTCCAAGCCTTTTGTCATATAATATATAATTCGTTTTAAGGCAAAATAAAACTAAAATACTATCCCATTTATTTACACTATGATATCTTGTCTTTAATAAAGAAATGCCAACTCTCGTGCTATCTTCTAAAACCCACTTGTGTTTTAAAAAAAATGCAATTTGTGATTTTGCCTATTTTCAAGGAGGATCAATTATACAAAGATAGATTGTACTATATGTTTCAACTGTAAAATTTATCCGCCCACACTCTGTATTTCACCCTGTTGGGTTTTTAATACATGATGATGTAATGTGTATTATCTATTTATTATTTTTTCACACTCCATGTATCATTGATCCAAAGTATAAAACACAGCAAAACATAATTTGTGGAATAAATAATTCCATTCGACGTTTAAAGCGATTAGTAGAGTTCAAGCCAATTACTCCACATAAGGAAAATAGGAGATGAGAAATATGTAATTGGTAATTATTCCATATAATATCGAAATTGGAAATAGGAATATAAAATTTAAGTTTTTTCAATTAGTACTTAAAAAATGGGCCAACTATCGATTCAGAATCCAAAAGAAAATTCCTATTAAAGATTCGAAATTTTAACACCACTAAACAAATCATTTAATATGAGACCCAATTCACTAGAAACTATCCATTCGAATTTGGTAAGTTTTAAGCAAGACATATTGATAGGAAATGATCTGGGCCATGAATCAGTTCGACACATTTTTTGGGCCAAAGATTGCTAATTGACACATTCTTTAGGTCACAGATCGAAAAAAAATCTTAAATATAATTTATAATTTTACATGGGGTAAAAAGGTTTTTTTTTTTTTTTTTTTCAGCTTATTTGATTTTAATGTAAAATGAAACTCAAAACAAAATGTTTTGATTTGATTCCCAAACTCCTTGTAAAGCACACACAACGACCGACCTCAGCTAAAAGCTGAAACCGCCTCCATTATTTGAAATTGAAGCAGGGGATCCTCATTCCTCACTTGTGTTCCTCGATTCTGCAGCAAGCTGAGGAAGGAAAAATGGTGAAAAGCAGAATAGTCAACGTCTCGGCTCTGCAATTTGCTTGCACCGATGACGTTTCAACCAACGTCGACAACGCCGAAAGGTTGAAGGAATACATTTCTGATCATTTTTAATTGTTGACTTTTGTTTTACGGGTTCAAGATTGCATACCTATAGTTGGATGCTTTGTGAAGTAGTTTATTAAGGTTTAATTGTTAAGAAATAATGGATTTCCATGGCGAAACCCTAACTTTTTTTTCACCGCCGTTGAATCTTCGTAGCTGCATTTCCTGTAAATTTCTATGCTTGCGCTTGAGCACTAGCTTGAGTAGCTAACTTGACGCTCTAAGACTGATGTCTTTAGTTCAAATTTCTTTAAGTGAGGTGTTGTTCATTCTTCACAATTGGTGCTTGTTAATGGTAGTTTTTTGATAGACTGATGCATCTAGCTGTTTCTTCCGGAACAAATTGTTCTGAGGCACACCAGAAATTTGTGATAGGTCTTGTTATTCCTGTCTGCTCAGTCAAAACCTTTCAAAATTAGCCTGATTCTTGCTCCTCTTTTGGGTGTCTATATGAATTATGTCCTTATCCTTTACTTTAAGATAAAAAAAGGCGAGCGCGAAAAGTTAACGAAAAGTTAACGTTCGAAAAGTTAACGTTCATTTTTTCCCTCCCTTTTTACTTTATGTCAATATTCCCATAAAATGCCTGTCTCTAGAAGAGAACTTTATTATATATAAGCAATAATTGGGGATAGTATCATTTGACTCACAGCTGGTATTTTTCTGCTCAAGCACACATCAGATTTTTTTTGCATTTGAATATAACATAAACCAGAATAAATTTGATTGCAGATTGGTTAGAGCTGCTCATCAGAAGGGGGCAAACATCATTCTTATTCAGGTTTGTAAAGCTTATTCTTTCCACTTTTTTTATCCCAATCAGCGTAAACCAGAATGCCTGGTGTGTTTCCATTTACCAGATGATCTTGCACATTCTTCCTTAATTCCTAGAATTTATGTTGTGTCTCCTGTTCATGATTAAAGAACTAAATGATATTCAAGAACCACATTGAATCATCAACCTCCGACGAGATTGCAACACACATATTCTTACCCGTGGGATCAGGAGTTCATTGCGATTTTTAATTCCTTGTGTTATTTTATGAGTAGATAGGACATAGAGACCCCGTGTACTTGACCAGTTCTCTTATTGTAGTAAATAATAAAAGTGATCTACATTTGATTCTGTAATTCCTTTTCTTGCGGGGGTGAGTTATGGTATGAACTTATTGTTACTCAAGTAATAGGATAAAATAAGATAAAACATCATCAAACAGTGAATACTGATATCCTATTACAGCCTAGAAAACTTAAGTTTTCAGTACAAATGGGAAACCTTCATTTTGTTTTTCTTTTTGTAAATCATTTACTCATATTCTTTAAAATTCACTGCTGCATTTGGTCTATCTCAATCTGTTTCAGGAATTATTTGAGGGTCATTACTTTTGTCAAGCACAAAGGGAAGATTTCTTTCAGCAAGCTAAACCTCGTAAGGAGCACCCTACAATACTGAGGCAAGAATGTTCTGTTTAATTCTTAATAGAAAGACCTTTAACTAAATGAACTTGAGGAAGCACTCAGTTAATTTTTTTGGATTAACCTAAAACAGAAGCAGACAGTAGCTAAATCTTGTGCAATTCAGGATGCAAAATCTGGCGAAAGAACTGGGAGTAGTTATACCTGTTAGTTTCTTTGAGGAGGCAAACAATGCACATTTTAATTCGATAGCTGTAATAGATGCTGATGGGACAGATCTTGGATTGTACAGAAAATCGCACATCCCAGATGGACCAGGTTTGCCAACATTGATTAGATGATAATTTCATAATTTGGTTTTATTTATGGCTAATTATGTACTGCTCAGGTTATCAGGAGAAATTTTATTTCAATCCTGGCGACACTGGTTTTAAGGTTAGAGTCACGATTTCTTCATTTATCTAATAATTTGTTGCATTGACCTTTCTGATTGTTTCTATGGTGATGTTAACAGGTATTCCAAACCAAGTTTGCCAAAATTGGAGTTGGTAAGACGCCTTTACACCAAGCTTACCGTCTTATGTTTTAGGGTTCATTGAGTGTTCGGATGAACCAAAAGGATAACATAAACATTGAAAATTCTAAAGTTTCATATAATTCACTAATGTATACTAGCAAAGTGATAGTGACGGATGACCAAAGTAGCAGCATATGCATTGGCAGCTAAAGACCACTCTTGGCTACTTGGCAGGGATTTGCTGGGATCAGTGGTTTCCAGAGGCAGCTCGAGCCATGGCCCTCCAAGGTGCAGAATTACTGTTCTATCCCACTGCCATTGGTACTGAACCTCAAGATGATGGCTTAGATTCTCGCGATCACTGGAAACGGGTGATGCAAGGCCATGCTGGTGCTAATCTGGTAAGTTTTCTAGAGCAGCTCCAATTATTGTTTTGAATAAGCTCTCTCCACAAAATTTTACTGTTTGAATTATTATTAAAATTTGCATGTTAAATTGGAATTGTCGATGACTTTCATTTCCACCAACACTAGTAGCCATCTTTGGATTTTAATTACAATTCATGTTTGGGAAAATTTATTTAGGGTCTCCTTTCTGTGCCAGCCTACTGTCTAGATATGATAAACAAAGAAGATGAAACTTGATTTCTCTACAGACTTTAAAAAAAAAAATCTTATTCCGTGTCAATCATATCTTGGTATACAGGTGCCTTTAATCGCTTCAAACCGCATCGGTAAGGAGATTATTCAGACAGAACATGGCAAGAGTGAGATCACATTCTACGGGAACTCATTTATAGCAGGTATGCCTTTTGCTATTTAAGCATAGTTTCAAAGTCCCAAGTACTTCTTCCACTTAACACCTCTTACATCTTATGGATTTTTAACATGTTCTCTGTTCAATAGGTCCCACAGGAGAATTGGTTACTACTGCTAATGATAAAGATGAAGCGGTTCTTATAGCGGAATTTGATCTGGACAAAATCAAAACCAAGAGATGTAGTTGGGGGGTTTTTCGTGATAGACGTCCAGATTTATACAAGGTTCTTTTGACACTCGATGGCAGTAAAGATGTTTCTATTTGATTTCCCAGGAGCTTCTTCGAATGCGTTTTTGAAAACAAAGCTGTAAAAGGCAATTTGTTCTTTTTGCATGTATGCTTGTTTCAATAATTTCATGGGTTACTTAGTAAAATTGAGGGTTATATGTAACTGAATTATATGTATTAAGTAGCCGAGTTAATTCATGATGAACTGTGATAACACTCATGCCATATGTGTGGAAGGAACTCTCTTTTTTTAAATTGCAGTACTAAATTCATTCAGTCAGTTTAAATAGAAAAAGAGTCAAGAATTTAGGACCAATGTCCACTGGAAAGAGCCACGAAGTATGCGAGAATGCATCAAATTGAAATAAGGGTTTCAGTTAGAGTTGTTGCAATTTATTGTGTATATAAATAAAATGGATTAGCAGCCTTGAATTGGTAAAATAGGTGAACATGAATTTCATGTTTATATATTATGGTCGAGCTTGTGATTTGATGAATTGAGGATTCATTTGTTAATAAGAAATCTACACGTCCATTTTTGCAAATTGAAACATAAAATAAAGTGGACTCATCAACCTTTCAAAAAAAAAAAAACAAAAAGAAAGGCTCATTTTCAAAAAGCGCAAGTCGGAAAACGCTTTTCCAGGTGTCTAAACTTACCAACAACGCTTTTATCCTCTCGATCTAGCACTACAAAATTCACCTCCATCATCATCATCTTCTCAAATTGAACCAAAAATGGTGTTAACCGCTCCACCAATCCTCCAATTCAAATCCCTCTCTCTCTCCACCCCGTTCCTCCATGGCGCCACCACCCCCGCCGCCAAATTCTTCAAACCGCCCACCCCGTCCGCCGCGGCGGCGCCACCTTCCTTCGCCGTGGTCCCCGTAATCAAGGCGATGAGGTCACTGCAAGGGAAAGTGGTGTGCGCTACCAACGACAAGACGGTGGCTGTGGAGGTTGTACGTTTGGCCGCGCACCCAAAGTACAAGCGCCGTGTGCGTAAGAAGAAGACCTACCAAGGCCCATGACCCGTCGAACCAGTTTCAAGTTGGGGATGTTGTTCAGCTACAAAAGTGCCGGCCCATTAGCAAGAACAAGACCTTTTGGGCAGTTCCGGCGGCTGCACGGGCCGGGAATAAGGGCAAAAGTGAGGCGGCGCCGCCGCAGGAGCTGGGGATTCCGTTGGAGTCGGCGAGTTGAAGGAGATGAGGGGTTTCTGGTGTGATTTGTTGGTATTTTTTTGAACCTTTTTTGGTTTAATTGTGTGAATTTCGTTGTTAATCAATTTTATATGGTTTGAAGCTGCGAATTGAAAGTCTGATTGTTGAATTCATTGATTGCTGCACTATGTTGAGATTTGGTGTGATGAACACTCATAATGTGATTGTTCTGTTGATTATTTTGCAGCTAATACTTTATAATAATGAAACTAATACCTTTTAATGAAACAACTAATACTTTTTAAAATTACACGCAAAATGATAACCAATTGCACGGTAAAATTGGTTCACACTAGACTTTGTCTATGCATATAGCTAGCTTGCTGATTGATTGCAGAGGTGCTTGAAGGTTTGATATGATTTAGTTAGTTTTTCATGCTGTTCTTCTTTATAGCTTGCTCTTTGCTCTTTATGGTTCCATTCTTGAGAAGCCTGGCAGCATAAGTTAATGCAGATTGTGGTGTCTCGTGCTTTGATTAACGCGTTTTTATGTTGCTTTCTATGGCATCTTGCTTTCTTAGTTCAACACTGTGAAGTTTGATTAGAATTATGGCAATAGTAATATCATCATCTGCTGTTAAGTGTCAAGATTTCCCCATTTATCTGTTCTTCTTTACTTTGCAATGCTCATCATACATGTCGATTTTGGAGCAAAGTAGCAATTTATTACGATTTTATTACTCTTTTCGTTTATGTGATTCTCCCAACAATGGTGTAGAAGATGAGTGTTTATGATGAATGAGTACAAGTTCAACCATTGCTATAATTCATATGAAATTGTTATGTATCTTGGTTGAAGTATTTGGAGGTCATTATTTTGGCTTGAAATGATTGCAGTCATCAATTTGTATAGTTCGTAAACTAATGCTTAGTAGTTCTTTCTTTCTTGCATATGATTTATGTTCTTCTTCTTCCATGTTCAATTTGTATTTCTTTTATCTTGTGCTTCTGAATTTTTGGATCTTCTATGGAATTCAATGTGAACATTAGATGATGTACATCATCATCTCAGATTTCGTCTTGTATTTTTAGTTCAAATAAGTGCAATATCTATATATGAGGAATATTCAAAGATAACACCCGATGACAACATAAATTCATTCAAAGTCGACAAAATAAAAAACCAAACACACATGATCACAATACAAAATCCAACAAAAAACACAATAAAGCAAAATAAAACCCCTACATAATACACTAGAGAAAGGATAGGTGAGAGAACAGAACTCACTGAACTTTTTGATTAGCGTGTGTGCGTAAATCAAGATGAAGTTTGGAAGCATTTGTTTGCTAATGAAGAACTATATAGACCATGTGAATATTTATTTGAGATAATGACTACTAAGAGACAAAAAAATAGGAAGTAATGGCTACAAAAGACAAATGTAATTTTTATTCTTTCTAAGGTATAAAAAAAACTGTACTTTGTTTTAAAAAAAAAACTGCACTTTGTACCAAAAAGTTGCATTTGAACTTTAGAGTTTTTTGCTTTTGCACTTTGTACCTTAAAGCTTCCCCCTATTTACTTGCCATACTTGTAGGTATCTTGCAAATCACATAAATAAGGAAATAGATCAAGTTACCATATTCTTCAATCATAAAAATTACAAACACCATGGCTTGAATACGGAGTATAGACAAAAAATTAAAGGTCCTGTTTTGATTAGGGCAGGTCCTCGGCGCACCAGGTGCAAGGTGAAACTAAAATATATTTTTGAAATGTGCAGTTTATTTTTAAAAATAATCAACTTTTTACATTGAGACGTTCAACAAATTACACATTTTAAAACTATACTTGAACTGTACAGTACACTTGGTGCATACACGATTTTGTCCCTAATTAACTATTTCAATATGTTGATGTTGAATTTTTTTATTTATTCAGATAACTTCATATATAGCCACTAAATTTAGCTTATTATGGAATACATAATAATTAATTAATAATGTGATCTATTCTCCATAGAATACATAAGCACAAAACTAATCTTGAATTGTTAAGAAACAATAAATGAATTGCATATTTTCTCAACCAGATGGGTATTTTGCACGAGTGAAATTAAGTCTATGTCAATGATCCAAGCATAAAACCCTATTCGAAAGAAGAGTGGAAATTGAAAGACAGTCTCATATAATTTTTTATCGAATTAAAGTTGTATCATTCGTGATAAATGACTTCCAAGTTTATGCTCTCTTTATAAAATCGGACTTTATTTCGTTTATTATCTACAAATATAGATTTTTTGGTTTTAATTTTTAAACAATTTTTTTTTTTATCTGTAAAAACTCAAATGACTTTCGAAAAGAAAAAAAAAATGCTCCAATTTAATGGGCCGAGCCTGGTGGGCACTTGCTCCCGTTAGTTTAAACTATTGGGCCCTAAATAATGGTTAACGAAAAATATGAAAGACAAAAAGAAAAATAATATAAATACGTGATAATTGGTGGAGAGTTTTTCGATTTACGTTTCTGTGGTAGTCCAAGGTCTCTCTCTCCACTCCCTCTCTCTAGAATTTTGAAAGGGATCATTGCAGAATTGGATTGTTCCTTTTTTTTTTCTTGAATACTGAGTTCATTTATTCCCTGAATTTGTTCAGAATGGCTTCAGTATTAGGAAGGCTGCCGTTGGCGCCGTTAATGGTGGCGAATGGAAGACAACCTATTTTTGGGACGCTTCAGAAATTGACGATGCCGACCATTAAAGGTTCGCGCCTTCCTTTATATTTTTGCAATTGAACTTTGAAGCTTCAATAGAGTTATATTCAGTATGCTTCTTGTTATTTGTTGTTCGGACTGTGAAAAACGAGGGAGTGAGTTTTCTACTGTAAATGGATTTTAGCGGAAGAATTGCATTGTTGGATTTGGGGAACCTGGTGAACTTGTGCTTCATTCCAACTAGAATGTTATATTTCAATCTGAAATTTGGCTTTTTAATAAGTTTAGTTGATAAAACTAGTATACTGGAATTGAACTGCTGCATGTGAATGAGAGTCAATTGGATTAGTTTGGGTTGAAAATTTTGATAATCAGATATTGTGTAGAAAGGGGATATGCAGTGTATAGGTCATATTCTAGAATACAGCTTTATACATACTCCTATATTTCAATTACCTTTTGAGTGTGTGGGTATTTTGTAGGAGTATTTACTATTGCATTTAATGTTTTGTAGAGAGACATGATCGCTTTGTGGTGATAGCAAAGGCCACTGGTGAAAGCTCGGAATCCTCACTCATCAAGTCGGTCCAGAATGTTGTGAGTTCTAGGCACCTTTTCCTCCCGAGGAATTACAATGCTCCCTCTATCTTATTCCCTTATTTCCCATCCAATAGTGCTACTTTAGTCTTGTTTTTTTGCTAATCTTCTCTCTTTTTTTACTGGTTTGATTAGTGGGACAACTCTGAAGATCGGTTGGCTCTGATTGGCTTAGGATTTGCAGGGGTTGTTGCATTTTGGGCATCGATAAATCTTGTGACGGTAACTCCTTGTCTTGTAATTGCAAGTATATACGAACTTTTGACTTTGTCAGTGTGTTATACGTTATATAATGAAGCAAGAAAAGATATGGCAAATAGAACGATATGGGAATTGATGACCGAGACCTGATATCCCAGTGATTGATAATCTTCTTGGGGAACCACTGTTTGTCCACTTTTTGCAACTTATCTGTGAAATCAGTTTCTTTTATTTATAAATCAGTATTTAAGTAATGAAACCTCTGATTTGTAAAAAAGTCTTTTGATGAATAAAGTATGCTTTTTTATTGGGAAGTTTAAGCCACAAGCAACTCTATATTACTATTCTTAAAAGTCTGTTTCTTCTTTCCTTTTTGTTTCTTGAAATATGATTGGCTTCTGCTGCCTATATTTAATTTCTTTTCCGACGCTTCTTGAATATCGAAACAGGCTATTGATAAACTTCCCGTCGTCCCAAGTCTACTTGAGCTCGTTGGGTTATTGTTTGCTTCAGTAAGTACAACAGCTTCATCTCATTGTAACCACATTACTTCCATTCTTGTTGCTTACTGATGATATTATAGCACTATCAACAACACTGAAATGAACTTCACCTGCTAACTATGCGATTTTCAATTACAGTGGTTCACATACCGATACCTCTTATTTAAACCTGACAGGTTAGAAAGTTCTCCAATGCACATCACTCCATGTATATATGCTTTTCTAGTCGAAATATAAATGTTTCGTTTGACCACGTAAGTTTATAAGCTCTAAACAGCAATATTGGGTCGCCTTATTTTCACGTTTTCCTGTTACATACAAGATTACCAGTTTGGATTAACCATTTACTGTCATTAGACTTTTGCACTGTCCCAATCCACCATTTTTGGAATCATCTTGTTTTCTAACATCCCCTCTCTCTCTCTCTAGGCAAGAACTTACTCAGAAAATCAGCAAGTCCATATCAGATATCCTGGGGCAGTAATGTGAAGACTCAACCCTACCACTTTATCTGTGTTATGTGTTGTAAATGTGCTACTATTATCTCTATCTATTCGTGCCATTTTGTGATGATTATGAGAGGAGA
Source organism: Stenogyne calaminthoides (assembly GCA_037126765.1). Taxonomy (NCBI): domain Eukaryota; kingdom Viridiplantae; phylum Streptophyta; class Magnoliopsida; order Lamiales; family Lamiaceae; genus Stenogyne; species Stenogyne calaminthoides. The sequence goes on along the minus strand of JBBCBC010000001.1, from coordinate 7,417,196 downwards.
AATGAATGCCTTCTCCAAATGTCTGCTGGTTGTAATGTTGTATCACTCAAGCTAATTGGGTGTCTTTTTATTTAGTGAAATAATGCCTTCTTTCTAATCTCGACTGCAATATCTTATGCTTGACCATCAAATTAAATCGAGTATTGTGAATTTGTGATAATTTTTTTTTTTGGAAGGTATTTTGATACTCAATTTTTTATTGATAAATGAGAATTCACTTAATTTGGTTGGATGAATGCAATAAATAATTTCTCACCCTCCTATGTTCATATTTCTAAAACTTGACTCAGGCTTATGGATAATGATGAAAATAAAAATAATTGTGACCAATGATTAAATCCTAACTTTGGCTGCAGGACTTAAATTGGTGCATTGAATAAATAGATAATCCCTCCCTCCGTCCTATTTTTTATTATCCGATTACTGTAGATACGGAGATTAAGAAAAAATATGATATAATAATATTAAATGGTGTAAAGTGGGTAAAGTGAATTTGATGGAGGGAAATAATAATATTAAATGGTGTAAAGTAAGTTTGGTGGAAATAAATAATAGTATTAAATAATATTGAAAGTTGTTTTATTTTCTTTTTAGGAAATGACCAAACAAAATTAGGACGACTATTTATGGAAAGTGGATAATTAAAATTAAGACAGAGAATACTTTCTTTTATTTAATAAATTGGATGACTTATTCTTAAGATTGCTCATTCAGAATTGTAAAAAATCAAGTTCATACCCCATGTAACTAGAATATAAATTTCGAATTTATCTACATTATAATTACTAGGTAAAAATAGATAGTTAAATTTGGTGGAACGACGTCGTAGAAGAACCAAATCTATATTAGCGAATAAGTTCCCGACAAATTTCCCAAAAATCAGATCAAGCTTCTGCAGAATTTGCCATCATCATAAAATAAATTACTCTTTCGGTGCATTTCCGAGTTTCAGCTCCGATTCGATCCCTTCAATACCGGTTCCGCATTAACGGATTCACAAGGTTCAAAATCTCCAATTCTCACTCTCAACTAAAATATTGTAGTTTAATTCTCAAATCTCGCGCTGCTGATTTTACAGCGATTCTCGAAGTTGAACGAAGATCAAATATTCGATCTTCATTTGCCTCTTTGTTCTATCACTCTGTTTATTTCTTTTTTTATTTTTTGTTTTTGATTGTTATAGAAATTAGCATAATTTAGCGAATGTTTTGTTGTTGATTAAATTGGCAGATTTTGTATGTCAGATGATATAAATGTGACATTCAAAGGACTGGATCGAGTGGTCTGATTGGAGATATGGCGTGGTTTGGTGGGAAAGTCACTTTAGGGAACTTTCCGGATTTTGCAGGGGCGGTGAATAAATTGAGTGAAAGTGTGAAGAACATTGAGAAGAACTTCGATAGCGCCCTTGGCCTTGAGGAGAAATCCGATGCTACTGCTAGTGACGGTGAAGGTGAAGGTATGAGTTGCCCTGTTAGTGCACGTTTGATTGTATCTCTGTTTGTTGTATGATATACAATCGTTAAGGTTAACTTGTTTTATTGTTTGATTCATAAACAAGTCAACAGTAGGAAATCATTAGATTGTGGAATTATTCAAGATATGTTATTATCTATGATGCAGAAGACTGGGCGGAATTTAGTCGCTGCCTTATATGTATTGCACTTGGCATGTTGCTTATTCAATAGTTTAAGCTTACACAGCTAGTGACCTTATCAGTACTTGTAGAGCCTTGGGGTTTTGTAAGGCATAATGCAACTAGCACTTTTTTTTTTCCACAAACATATACAAGAGTACATTTGAAAATTGAACATAGTTAGGTACTTCCCTTTAGCTAATAGCTAGTCTTATCATAGTTCTTGTACTAAAGTTAGTATGTTTCCTTATTGCTTTGAATTACAGCTTCAGGACTATGGCCTTCAGCTACAGATAGGAAGGCATTATTCGAGCCTATCATGGGATTTATGGCTCAGAGAGGTGAGGAAAGTACCATCGAGTCAGCAGGAAAGACTAATCCCTCAGAGCCTACATCTCCCATTTTGGAAAAACAAGTTGAGGGTGATCATTTAGGTTCTCAAGTAAGTGAACAAGTTCCTCAAGGAGAAGAAGCAGAGGAAAAATTAGAAGTTGCAGATGTGGAGTCAGTGTCTGGAGAGCAAATAAAGGAAACCATTGAGGAGCCAAAAGACAATACTGATGCTGACCACAGTGAAGCTGAGGTAGTTTCACCTTTGATTCCTGTTGAAGTGTCTGAGCAAAAACCTGATGAGGTTGAGCATCTAGAAATTGAAAACAATCCTCAAGAGGAGGAGAGGTTAGAAGAAGTTTTTCCTACATTGTCGGAGACAGTAGAACCAGAATGTGCAGATAGTCCTCAGGAGGACACGGCGTCAGAAGAAAAATCTTCGACATTGTTGGAATCACTACAACCAGAATCAACAGATACTGTTGGTCCTTCAGGAGATATTGCTTCTGTTTCTACAACTGATGATGTAACTAGTTTGCCAGAGATCATAAGTGAACATAATGCTGAAAAAGAAGATGTTAAAGACGATTCTGCAGCCCAAGCTCAGGATGCTTCTCCCAAAGGTCCAGAAAGCCAAGAATCATCTGCTTCAGATATTCCTGATGACACCAAAGAAGCTGAAGATAGTTCTACTGACAAGTTGCCTGGTTTACAATATAATGATGTGGAGGCTTCAAAAGCAGCGTCGGATTTGGTTACACCTCCTAATGATACTGTTACTGATTCAGTTGAGCTTAAGCAAGATAAAGATGCTTATGTAGAAGAACAACACTTGAGTATTGGAAGCAGATCTTCCGATACTGCAACTTCTGTGGTTGAACTCAAGAAAGTGCAGAAGGAAATGAAAATGATGGAAGCTGCTTTGAACGGAGCTGCTAGACAAGCCCAGGTATTAAAGTTGTACACTTATTATACGCCTGTTGCATGTATTCTTCCAAAATTGTTCATGCATACTATAATGTATTACCCGCAAAACAAAGAAAAGGGAAGTTATCCTAATTGAAATAAAATTTTCATTGACTAGACGAGTAGATGATTAGCTGTTTTTTGTATGGGTCCCACTTGTTACACAAATGAATGGGAGCTAATTGTAATTCATTGAGTACCAAGAAAAGTGGTTGTTAATTGGCACATTAAATGTAGATCCTTTCCCATACTAGATGACTTTTACCATGTCGAACACTGTCTGATAACTGATAAGAAGTGTGCTTCTTCCACAAACGGAGTATATTAGTGTTATAAGCTCAGCGGAAGCCACAATCAACTCTTTTTTGTCAAATTAGTTATTATGATGTCCTTTCTTTCATCAAGTTCCTATTTGAATTGTGATAGATGAGAAGGTAGCTTGTGGATAGGACTGTAGAGCAATCTTGTTACTGCATTTCATTCATGATGATTCCTTCTAAATTTTATTATGCACATGAGTCTTGTATTTTTCCTGAAAGGGAACAAATGAGAACCTGATTATCTTAACATCTTACTTCACAGGCCAAGGCTGATGAAATTGCTAAATTGATGAATGAAAACGAGCATCTAAAGTCCGTAATATATGAACTGAAGGTGAGTGGACACTCATATCTTTCAACTGATTTGATGATGCATTGAGTGGTTGATATGCAGAACAACAACAAGATAATATTCTTTCACTTGCCATGCTTTAATAACCAATAAATTTGATATTATGATGCATCTATCCATTTTCTTACTATCAAAATGCATTCTTCTGGCGATATTATGATGCATCTATCCATTTTCTTACTATCAAAATGCATTCTTCTGGCACCTTTTTGCACTGAATTATTAACTGAGTAAATTAATTTCCAGAGAAAAACAAACGAGGCTGATGAATCTCTACGAGAGGAGTATCATCAAAGGGTGGCGACACTTGAGAGAAAGGTATTCTTTAGCAGGTGCTATTTCATGTTTACTTCCATGTTACTTATAATAGGTTTTTAGATTACAGTGTCGAGGCATGATTTTTATTGCCTTGGAAAATTGTATTCTGCAATTGAAAGTTTTTATCAATTAATTATTTTATATGTCTTTTCTGGTTACGGACTTAGAGTACATCTATTCAAGATTTTTATCTGCCTGAATAATGTTTATGCTTATTTCTCCAATATCCTGTACGCTAAAACATATAATGATTTGCTGTATGATAAATATAGCAATTAAGAAGCAACGGAAACCCATTTTACAGAAAATGGGCTATACTTCTTGCTTTGAAAGTTTGACTAAATTGTTAAGGATTTAGAACATGCCATCTGACTGCTCATTATAAATGTTTAACTTCTATTGGTTGACTGGGACATCTTTACCTGACTTCTTTCCAATTCATTGCTTGTCTATTAATTACTTATTTATTTTCAATATTTCTAGAAACACTTATTTAAACTAAAAGTATATAAAATGGCCATTTAAACATGTTGCAATAAATTAGAAATACACGAATTAAAAAATTCAAAATAACAATACAAGCTCATCATGGGATGACTTACACAGTACTATCTTATATATTCTTTTTATTATGCTTATGTTGTGTTCTCCTTAAAGTAGCAATGGAGGAGTAATTTTTTTTCATAATCCATATATTATATTCATTTGCTGAAATTTCACAATCTGGAACATGTTCTGCTCGAGCTAACTTTGAAAACTTCATTATATTTGCTTGCACACATAATGTCTTAGCAATTTGTATCTTTTCTTAAACGACATTGGATTCCCTCTGGTTTAATGATTGCTAGACTTCCATGTTCTAGCTATTCTGTCCATATATACTTCACATGTTTTAAGTGCTGCTTATGCATTTTTGCTGTTTTATTTTTGTTGGTGAGATATTGAATATATCTGAATATAAGTTCTACTTATCCATGATTTCATATCACATGATTGATTTGACCTCCACTATTTCAGGTTTATGCTCTGACTAAGGAAAGGGATACACTGCGAAGAGAACAGAATAGAAAAAGTGATGCTGCAGCTCTTCTCAAGGAGAAGGATGAAATAATCACTCAAGTGATGGCTGAAGGTACGCAGACTTTATGATCAATGATTTCGGTTCATATTGATCAATCAGTGCTTTTAAGCGGCTGGAAATCATCCTTTTATCACATGGAAGTGTAAAATGAGACATCTTCAAGGGACAAGGTGGATTCAATTTCCAGTACGATAGATTTTGAGACAGGAGAAATAAAACATTAAGTATCAAGGGAGACCGGAACTATTTTGGAGTTCTACTTATATGGCAATTTCAGCACAATATAGCTTTTGATAATTGGGGAGGGATAGTTCTATGGTTATATCTTACTCTATATGGTAGATATATCAAGGCATTAACTTCTTTATTATTGTTAATGATACATACTTCATCAAGAATTCTCACAATTGATGTAGGAAAGGGATATATTGAAAGACATTGTGGAGTCACTTATTGAACAGATTGGCTATGTCCTTTGTTTGATTAAGTAGCTCTTATGTTGTTGGAAAAATAGTCTTGTCCTCTTGCACTCAAAACAAGAATTCAAACTTGACAATAGTACCTTCTTTCTAGTTCTGCTAATTGGAGCACTCCAATGCATGCTTCAGTAATTTTAGATTTCTACTAAAATTGAAGTTTATGCTATGATAATCTCCAGGTGAACAGCTCTCAAAAAAGCAAGCCGCTCAGGAATCTCATATTAGAAAGTTAAGGGCACAGGTATGCATTTCTCGGATCTTTTAGATTACAAATTTATTCATCTAAAATTTGAAATAGTTCAGGTGTGATGCATTTTATATTGCTTTTCTTGGAAGCTAGATTAGAGAGCTCGAGGAAGAGAAGAAAGGACTGTCTACAAAGCTACAGGTCAGTATGCTTCTGTTTGGTCTTCTATACAAGCTGAGACCTTTAACTTAGTCATGACAAATATATATAGATGTATATAGTTAGTTATTTCATTTACCTGTAATTTTTCCTTTATAGTTGATTTTTCTGATTTCTGATATTATTAGTTCTCTTATATGCTTATTCTCCGAGTCTTTATTTTTATGCATCATCTAAGATGATTAAAATGTGTCCAAAAGTTGTAATAGGGGAAAAATGGGTGTTCTCCTGTCCTTGTTATGACGTGTTCAGGACCCCACCATCATTATAGTGCTTGAACTTAGTTCTTTCATTATGACACTTACTACTAACTTTTCATAGGATGATGGCATTCTTATTCTGTAACTGAAAAACATTAAAAGATTTTCTTTTTCTTTGATACTTTGATCTTCAATCTCTATCTCTTTTGTCATACTTATTGAAATTGATTTGGATATTGATGTGTCATCTTAGGTTGAAGAGAATACAGTTGAGAGCTTAAACAGAGACAAGGCAGCAACTGAAAAGTTGCTCCAAGAAACTGTGGAGAAACACCAAACAGAACTTGCAATTCAAAAAGAATACTACACAAATGCTCTGAATGTGGCAAAGGAAGCTGAAGCATTAGCAGAGGCACGCGCAAACACTGAAGCTAGAACTGAACTGGAAAGTCGTCTTAGAGAGGCTGAGGAGCGTGAAAGTATGCTAGTTCAAACACTTGAAGAATTAAGGCAAACACTGAGCAGAACAGAGCAGCAGGTTATCTTCTAGAGAATTATTGAAACTTATAATTCATCCACTAATACTACAATTACAATTACATTCGCACTGGTACAGGCAGTGTTTAGAGAAGATATGCTCCGCAGGGATATTGAGGATCTTCAAAAGCGATATCAGGCATGCTTGATCATTACAGTAATACATGTTCATTTATTTGAATTTCAAATATAATGTAGAATTACTTGTCACCAGGCAAGTGAGCGTAGGTGCGAAGAGTTAATAACACAAGTCCCTGAGTCTACCAGACCTCTCTTAAGGCAGATTGAGGCGATGCAGGTTTTACTTTGTGACTACCATCTTTTCTTGAAGACTAGCCTTGCATGCCATTTTTTTAACTATTTGTTGCTTCAATGGTTAATGCCAGGAAACATCTTCCAGAAGGGCTGAAGCTTGGGCTGCTGTAGAAAGATCTCTAAACTCACGGCTTCAGGTTTTTTGACAAACTATACTCTTGGTTGATTATTTTACTTTTTGGACATCTGAATGCCATCTTGATTTGGTGTGCAGGAAGCAGAGGCCAAAGCTGCTGATTCAGAGGAAAAGGAGCGTTCCATAAATGAGCGTTTAACTCAAACTCTGTCTAGGATAAATGTTCTTGAAGCTCAGGTATTTAGTATTACTTGGTTCAGGTTACTGAGCTATAGATGATTAGCTTATCCTTGGAGATTTTTCTGCAGATATCATGCCTGAGAGCTGAGCAGACACAGCTAACAAGATCTCTTGAAAAGGAGAGACAGAGAGCAGCAGAAAATAGGCAGGAGTATCTTGCTCTGAAGGAGGAAGCTGACACTAATGAAAGCCGTGTGAATCAGCTTGAAGGAGAACTGAAGGAATACAGGAAAAAACACAAGGAGGAGCTGCATGAAGCCTTGATGCATCAGGAGCTTCTTCAACAGGTAGGATATTGAATTTTGCTACTTGGGACTTCATTATTCAACTGTGAAGTGCTATTGGATATTACTTCAGAATTCACGTGCTGATAATTTTATTAATTGTTTTGAATTGTTAGTTCAAGATATATGTTGCTTTACACCATTCTGCAGCCTGCACTTGTTCTCATATCTCTTACTAAATTTCGGTGATTCTCCATTAAAAAAAGAAAGAAAGAAGTATATTATCATTGTACTTTAACAGGAACTGGAGCGGGAAAAAGCTGCTCGTTCAGATCAGGAAAGGGCTGCCCGCATTCAGTCTTCTGCCGTGCCTGATCAAAGTCCCATAGCTAGGCAAAAGTCAGCTTCCTTCGACAATGGTATTTCTTCATCTATAAAAAAAATAATAAAAAAAATATGCAAGTTACTTTTATATTTAACACTGTTGCTTTTGATAATCTACTTCAACAGGCAACTTGAGTCGTAAGATTTCAAGCGCAAGCAGTTTGAGCAGTATGGAAGAAAGCTATTTTCTTCAATCAACATTGGGCTCATATGAGCACTTTTCTGAACATAGAAGTGGTGGAGAGGGTCCCATGAGTCCTTATTACATGAAAAGCGTGACATCAAACACTTTTGAAGCTGCCCTTCGTCAAAAGGAGGGAGAGCTTGCATCTTATGCTTCTAGATTGGTATTAAGCCAATCTCCGATTCTCTGAACTACAATTTATTTGTTCTGTAGTTATTCGTATTTAAATGCAAGTTTATAGTGTTCTATTTAACTTCCTTCTTGTAACTATATCTTTTTATCCCCCATAGGCTTCTATGGAATCCATTCGTGACTCTCTTGCGGAGGAGTTAGTCAAAATGACTGCCGAGGTGAGCTTTTTGCCCTTCCTTTTTCCATCCTTAAACTCATTGAAACACGATTTTTCCTTTATATTGCAAGCTATATGGGTTGTGTGTACCACAGAGCTAGATTTACCTAATTACTCTACACAGAACTCCTTTATAGAGTTGTTCTCTGCTCCTTTGATGGTTCTAATTTATCTATGGATTTTACGCTGCAGTGTGAAAAGTTACGGGTAGAAGCTGCTACGCTACCTGGAATACGAGCAGAATTGGAAGCACTTAGAAGGAGACACTCAGCTGCACTGGAGTTGATGGGAGAACGCGATGAAGAGGTATCTCAATTTTCTCTCTTTATGGAATTGCCAAAAGTAACTTTTTTATTCTAGATATGCTATACTAGGAATGAACTTGACACATTCTAGATATACAGCTTACATTTTGAGAATTAAATGAACTAATAATATTGGCACACAATGGGAAATTCATGGTTAACACTAGTGCAAAATTAATGCTCAACTAGTCATGCAAATTTCTTTTGCGTCTCCATGGGATGAAGAATTTATTTTCCCAATCATGGGTTAGACTATATTACATATTATAAACGTGTTCTGTAAATGAAGAGCACAATATCATTATTCTGTCTAAGATTGTGTTTTCCAAGATCTTGTTCCAGCACTATTATTTATTATTTTGTCCGAGCAGCAGATTTCAACCGTAAGAACTTAACCTTTAAAAAATTTACTCCTACAATATATTGGGAAACAGAAAATACAACCTTTCTATTCACTGCTGACCTGTGAGAGTGGAAATTTTATGTAGTTGGAAGAACTTCGTGCGGATATAGTTGATCTCAAGGAGATGTACAGAGAGCAAGTAAACTTGCTTGTGAATAAGGTGAATGCTCCTCCTATCCTCTTTACTAGTAGTTATTATTTTATTCATCTTGTGAATTCATGTGTTTTTTTGGATATGTATGCAGATTCACATACTAAGCTCGTCTATGGGTGCTTCGTGATAGTGTGTCGATTAATGCTGGACTTTCAATTTTTTGTCGCATTTTCTTGACACAGTATTTACGTGTGAGATTTCTTTGCTTCGCTTGGCAACAAATTACTGTTTATACTTACGTGTAAACACTCGACTTTTAATCTGTACCTCAGACCGAAAATTAATTTCATACAGAATCTATTGGTTGTATAGCACACTGAAAAGAGCGCGCAGTGCTTTTTTTGAGCTCGAAAAGCTCTTGTTATATAAATTAGGTTTAACTGTTGGAATATCAGGATCATAAGATGGACTATTGTTACTATAAGCTAAGGTGCCTCCAAATGCTACAGCAGTGAATACTTTGGCTCTTGATCAATGTTGTTTTGTGTAGCTCGATCAATGTTGTTTTGTGTAGCTCGATTATTCAATTAAAAAGTCGAATTCAAATTTATTTTCAACTGTGACAACGAGTGTGGGACTGAGGTAGTAACAAACTATAATACATTTATTTTAAAATATATTTTGAGTAGCACGATGCTTTGATGCATACATGTTTGATGATAAAAATTCATATGAGACGGGTGTATAAATTAACACAAATTAATATGCAGTCCTCCCAAAATGTTAAAGTTTTATGTCCAAATTATGTTTCGTCTTATTGTGAGACCGACTGATGCAAGTGTTTCTCTTTATTGCATATTTGTATGAAGTAATAGAATATACGATAGAATAACATATAGGTGAAGGAGAAGGTCTTGTGTGAAATATTGAACACTAGTGTTATGTGCAATACAACATAAATAAGACAAAAATGGTACAAATTTCGCGGGTCAAGGCGGGCGGGCGGGCGAGGCGGGCACGAGCGCGGGCAGCATGGGCAGGGCGTGGGTTGTGGACTTGGGTTGGGCGGGTGCATATGTATTTATAGAAGAATATCTTTATCAAATATATATTGTAGCTTAGTGGTTCAGGTTTGTTGTTATATATTATTAAAAAAAACATAAGTTACTACATGAATAAAAAGTGTTATCCGGCCTATGAAGAAAAACATGTTATCAAATGAACAAAACCAGTACAAGCGCAAAAAAAAATCTCCAGTCCATAATTACAGATTTAAAAAGTGTTACCATATGAACAAAAGAGTGTTACCCTGTGAACAAACGAGTGTTACTACATGAACAAATATCAGTACAAAGCGATAAAAAAAAATATAAACACCATCCAAAATTTCTCTTTATGCCTTGCTCTCTCTATCACCGATTAAATCTCGACGCTGCGTAAACACTCAATCACGCAAATTTGCAATGTAAAAATACTCAATCAAAAGGAAGAATTTATCGTGTGTGCACCAGGGGGTTTAACATCAAGAGGCTTGATTTATATTCAATTGAAGGATGGGTCACAACAATTTCTATGCCCTCATTTGATTCCTCCCCTTTCAGAGAATTATTATAGAGCGGCTTTGGATTTCGATGGAGTTTTCACACTGCATTATCATTCCAGAAATTCTGGAGGCAATTGGAGTGTCGCTGCGTCTTGGCCTGAGAATATCTGTGCCAACATCATCGGCTACACCTAAAGACGCGTCATTGTGAGATCTGGTTGGCGCGAGGAAGAAGAGCCCTAACAAATTGATCGCGAGATTAGAAGCCGGCTTGGCCTGATCGCGAGAAAATTAAAAAAAAAATCAATTTGACTATAACTGCACGTAACCATAGTGTGACTTGTATGCAATATTGCATACTAGTGTTATATGTAATTGTAGTTTAATTGATTTTTTTTTAAATTTTCGCGGGTCAAGACCGGGTCGGGTTTGGGCAAACAGATTGGACGGGTCTTATGGGCCTTCTTCCTCGCGTCGCCGCTACAGACCAGATTTCTTCTTCTTCCTTGAGGCGCTTCCAAATTCTTCTTCCATCGCCGCATCAGACCAGATTTCTTCTTCTTATTTCCATCGCTCGTGCCCTAATTTCTTGTCCAATTTTTCTTCGATTCGTTCTGATCATTGGATGAAACCAGATCATTCAATTTGAATTTCGATGTGGATTCTACGAGAATAAGAGAGAATATGTGTGTGGTGTTTGGATTACCCCTCAACACAAAGTGTGTGATAAAATTCAGATCCTTCTGCACTCTTTTTCACGTTGTCCTGTAAATCTGTAATTCTGGACTGAATTTTTTTTTCGCGTCTGTACTGGTTTTTGTTCATGTTGTAACACTCTTTTTGTTCATGTAGTAACATATCAAATTGTTCTTTAAATCTGTAATTTTGGACTGAAGATTTCTTTTCACGCTTGTACTGTTTTATTTATGTGGTAACACTCTTTTGTTCATATGATAACACTCTTTTTGTTCATGTAGTAACACATCAAATTGTTTTTTAAATCTATAATTTTGGACTGAGAATTTATTTTCACGCTTGTACTGGTTTTATTTATGTGGTAACACGTTTTTTTTCATATGGTAACATTTTTTGTTCATGTAGTAACACATGTTTTTTTAGTAATGTGTAACACTGTTCATATATCGTCATAATACTATGTGAATACTCATGTGTTACCATATAAAAATAATGTGTTACCATGTGACTCATGTTACGTTATGAATATTTATGTGTTACAATATGTTTAATTAAGTGTTACGTAAAATATGAAATTTTTCAATATAACAATATAGTAATACTTATACATAGATGTAGTAACACACAAAAATTTGATCAAAAAAAATTTGACTCATGTTACGTTATGAATATTTATGTGTTACAATATGTTTAATTACGTGTTACGTAAAATATGAAAATTTTCAATATAACAATATAGTAACACTTATACATAGATGTAGTAACACACAAAAATTTGATCAAAAAAAAAAAATTTGTGTTTAGTAGAAATCGAACCTGCAACCAAATATATTAACAACAAACTTGAACAATTACTAGACTACAACACATATTTGATAAACATATTCTTCTAAAAATACATATGCGACTGCGCCAACCTAAAACCCACTGTCCGGCCCCACCCGCGCCCCTTGCCCGACCCGCCCGCTCAAACCGCGAATTTTGACATATTTTTACCTTATTTATATTATATTGCACATAACATTAGTGTGCAATATTTCACACAAGACTTTCTCATAAAAAATAGATTTGTTTCCACAAGGTAACTTTGACTTCTGATAGAGAAAATGAACACATCATTATATTAATTTCATGAGTAAAAAAATTTGGTTATCACTTCTTAATTAAGGGAAAACATCACTTATTAATTTATTTAATTGAGAATAACAACGGTAGATTTTGCATTTTCCAGCCTTCAGAATAAGCCACATCATCACATAAAATCTCTACATGTATGACTTATGGAGTATGATTTAGTAATCAACACGTGGACAAATCATAACAAGGTGGCCATGCTAAACTCACAATTAGTATTTTAGAAGATCAGTCATTAGACTAATCTAGAAATAGAAATTTGATTTGGGCAGTATTGCTTACATGCCAAAATCGTTTCCATATATGTGTTAGTACTTAGTTAATTTTGATTTAAATATACTAAATAAAGCTTAAAATCACAGCAGCTATCATTCACTTTATAATCTTTAAAAAATCATACACACTGCATTAAATCATTTTTCTATATTTTCATTTTGATATAGGTTCTGACTTCTGATAGGGATGGCAAAATGCCCCGCTCCGAAGTCAACCCGCCCTGTCCCGTCCCGATTGGGCCAGGTCAAGCTCGACCCATTCTGAAAATGGACCAGGTCAGGCCCGCCCTACGCATGGGTCAGGCCGGGCTTGGGTACCAATATTATAATTACTCGGCCCGGCCTGGCCCGGCCTGGCCCACCCCGCCCCACACTCTTTATATAAATATATAATATAATAGTAATAATAATAAAAAGATATATAATATTTCATTAGTTATCACACAGTTTTTTTTTCATTGTGAATTTATAATTTCTGGACCTCTCGTTAAATTATGGTGAATTTGGTAATTTAGTTTATATCCATTTTAACTTGAATTATGTTATTGTATTATATTAAATGTGATACTATTTTTATAGGTAAAAAATTGAAATTCAATTTTATTTTAAAAAAATGTAGCAGGATGAGTCAAAAAAAAAATATAGGCGGGCTCGACACCAAAGACAGCCTGGCGGATTTGGTTCTTAAAACTCTGACCCACAACGGGTCATGGAGCAAGTTGGGTATATGCGCGGTGCGGGCTTGGGTAGTTAGATACCCGCCTGCCCCGACCCATTGACATCCTTAACTTCCGATACGAATTTGAAATGAAAGACATGACATTTGATAAATAATAATAATAAAAAAAAAAGACAAAAATTAGTATGAACTTGGTTCATGCTATGAACTTGGTTTTTAATTCATGACATTTAACCTTACCCAGGGTATAATACGAATCAAGTTTAATGATTTAGAAAAATTTGTTGAAAATGAGTTTAATGAGTCAAATAATCCAAGTTCACGGAGACTTACTAAAAAAAAAAAATTTAAGAAAAAAATATTTAAGAATATGAAGCGGCAATTTTACCTTTTTCTACAACATTTACGTGGGGCCCAAGGGTCGGCCACAATCCACATTCATATATAGTTACTTCACATAGCAACACTGTTACTGCTCTCTTCTGACTCAATTTTGAAAATTTCTGAAAGGTAGTAGAATTAGCAGTAGAGAGAGACAATTATTGAAACCCAGATAAGGAAAATATTACCGACATTGGAATGATGGTCGGAGCGGCGACGCCGGAGGCCGTACTGCGCACGAATATCGGCGGCGGTGGCGGTGGTGGTGGAGGAGGAGCCCCAAACAGTAGCTCACACCGTTTTTCATCGGTTATTGATCGCATATTTGCTCTCCCGCTCCAAAATACAAACGACGCCGTGGAGTTGATGAATCTCTGCATTTACCTTTCAAGGCACTGCTCTTGCATCTCTTGTTATCTTCTATTTCAGATTTTTTTGATATTTTGTGGTAACAACGTATTTTGCTCCTAGTATTTTGATTTAATTTTTTTAACTCTCTGCTTGTGTAGTTAGGGCGAATTTGATCGAATTGAAGGCTCTGACGTTGTGTTGTTCTTTTAATTGTTGTTTAAGTTGTTCAAGTTCATTTCATATATTGCTGATTGCAATTTTTAGGCTATTCCTAAATTATGGATTCCTTGATGTCTTTTTTTGATGTGCAACAGTGTCCTTTTGTTCATAAACAATCTATGGGTCCTGTGAAATAGTTTCCTATGATTTTTATTGAACCATGTTGATATGTAGTGTGCTCGAATACACCTACTCTTTTCAGTAAGATGTTTGGCATAAATCTTTTGCTCTTGAATGGGTTATTCTAGGTTTCATTATGTCTATTTTCATGTTCGTTGCCTGATATGTTATGTTTAACATTCTCTTTTTGGCTACGCAGAGTCATAGATTTTGCTATTTGGAACCATGAGGTTCCTAGCAGATCTCAGGAATTGCCTTTACTCATGAAGCAGGTAATGGTTGTCACTATTAGTGAGTCGTGCGACTTAAAAACTAAATATATCAAGAAGTTGGATGCAGTGGACTGGATGGTTAAACAAAGGGCTGTAATTTTCTAGTTTTGACTTGTGGGTATACACTATTATCGAATTATAGTTTACAGCGATATTTGCTTCTTAGATAGTGCTTACAATACCATAGAAGGGACTATTTTCACTATCCGTTTACGTCGTGAAGCTGTATAAGTGGGCATATATGTGCTTAGTGTCCATTTCCAGCTTTATTATGTGTAGCAAGAATTGCAGATTACTTAGGTTTTAGCTATAGTATTTGATTTTGGAAAATATATCAGATTTATAATTTATAATAGCTTTTGCTCGTATAATGTGGCACAAATTATTTTGTTGGAGCTATATGGTTCCTGTTCGTCTATGGTCAGTATGCAAAATGTTGGAATCCTAGTTTTTTATGATTCAGTTTACATTGCCGTTACTACATTGTGGAAAACATGCTGCTCTGATTCCATTGTACATTTACCATCATAATTATCATTTATCACTCTCTTGTATCCCTTCACTAAATTGAACGTCTCTCTGACCTTGTGTTTTCTCCTTGATTATCATAAATAATTGACTTTATCTGGACTTCCATTTTGTCTCCACATTTATCAGATTTACGCTTTGTTGGATATCATACAAAGTTTTGTTAATTTAAGGTAAAGCCTTTTCTAATTTGGTATTAATAATTTCATGTCCTTAGCTGTACCAAAATAGGAATGACACCCACCTGCTAGCAGCTATTATGGTCCTGATTATTTCTGTTAAGGTAATTTCTTTTGACTAGCCAATATTTGGTATTTCCTACTGATTCCTGCTTCAGTTAAGCATGTAGAATTTATGACATGTGCTAATATTTATCTTTTTGTTTTATAAACTTATTTTGTGCAAACATGTTGAAAATGTGATTGTGGCTTCTGTAAATCTTATTGTTGATGAGGACAATTACGAGGTTGTGGAGTAGAACCACTTTTCTTAATACACATGGTTAAAGGCCCACAGTAAATATTGTAATTGTTGAATTTTATGAATTTGTAAACAATTATCAAGTCATTTTATGGGTCTTTACATGAGTACAGCCTATCGAGTTTACTTCTTTAAAGCACATGATGTAGAACTTCTATTATGTTAGACTTCTTTGTTTTTCATCTTCTAAAACTGGAATTGGTTCGTACTCGATAGTCTTTCTTTCTGGGGGTACTAATATGGATATTAAGGTACCTGAAGTAATGTTACCTTAAAGTCCACATGGTATTTCCCCCCGAATTGTGTATAATTATCTTAAATGTTTAGGTGTTAACACGGAGCTAGGAATATTGCCTTTGCGTGAAGTACTGCAGACTTAAATACTGATTCTCTTTTTCCCTCACTAATTATTTATCTCCACCTGTAAATTGTATGTTAGAGTGCTTGTCAGAATGGGTGGTTTTCTGATGAAGATTCCAAAGCGCTCTGCTATATGGCAAAGGAGGTCGTTCAATATTTTTATTATGTCATACTAATCTATCTCTTTTTGATATGAGTACGACCTCACATCACTTTTCTTTTGACTGTATATGTGATTCTCCAACCTTTTGATATCTGTAGATTGCAAGCAATTTTTGTAGTGCGACAGATTTCGTCACTGAGCCAAGCTCTTTTTTTTCAGTCATCTCAACAATCATATCAAGGTACACAATGCAACTGCCTTTTATCCATAACTTAAATGGATAATGCTACCTTTGGGCTCATTATGACATAAAAGTTCATGTTTACTTGATAGCCTGCCAATTGAAACTGGTTCTGCAGCCATAAAGGGACCACTTCTTTCATAGCATATAAATACAGCATAACTTGAAAATAAATAGTGATAAAATTTATCTGTTGATGTAGAGTGATAATTTAACCATCACTATATCATTTTGATGCATATTTTTTAGGTTTGTTTATCATGTTTTGATGTTTTCACATGTAACCAATACATAATAGTTTTCTATCTTAATTCAAGATACTTTATTGCTTGCGACTGAAATTACCTGGCTGCGAGCATGTGTGCAGATTCTACCCAAATTTGAAAATTGGCCACATCTATGTTTCTCTTGAAGTCAAGGTAGTTATTTTCCCTTCCTTCCTCCTATCCAGGTTCCAATCTGATGTTTTTCTGCTGATAGTTCTCTGGTGCACTTTGTTCATTGTAGTCTGGATATGATGCTTATGTGAGTGACTTCCAAATTTCAAACAATTCGAAGCCTTCTCCAGAAGATAATGTAGTAAGCATGCATACCGTCATTCTTGTTTTCAATTTTTAAATTAGAGAAACCATGTGCGTCACATTATGGCTGTATCATTTGCAGTTAAGACTGTTTTTATGGTATCTCACCGTCTTTCAAAACTTGCTTAGTCTTGAGTATGTGGGACCCTTACTTTCAATCCATGATTAGAGATCACGTTTTGTTTTGTCTATTATTTCTGGTGAATGTTTACTGTTTATCCCGCTCTCACTGTTTCCGAAAATGAATTTAAGGGGCTGTATGTTTGCTTATGTGTATGTTAATTGTGGGCCTAACCGATGGACTTGGTATGATATTCTAGTCTGGATTTTAATAATTGTTTTTCTTCAAACTAGTTTTACTTCTGATTTATGAAAACAATTGGCATATTTGGATATTTTGTGTTGCTTTCTTGTTTATCCAATCCTTGCTTTGCCTGCAGCGGTTATATGTTGTCCAAACGAATAATATTGAGACATCTTCCTGCCTTATTACTCCTCCCAAAGTAGAGTAAGCTGTTTTCTTCCCCATTAATCTCCACTAAATATGGAACTTCATTTCTTTCTTTTAGACTAGTTCACAAACTTTGTTTTTTTATTGCAGATTTCTCATAAATGGAAAGGGAGTGGAGAAAAGGATTGATTCTTATATGGTTTGTTGCAAAGATTAAATAATTCACAGTCGATGTGATTTTGCATTAGCTAATTGTTTGCTCAATAGTTCACTTGTAAATATTTATTTTTGTGTACTAGGATACAGGGCCACAGCTTCCAACAATCGTATCAAATATGGTGAAACATGGGTCTAATCTCCTTCAAGCCGTGGGTGACTTTAATGGTACTTTAGGTTCATGTTTCCTTAATTGGTGTTTTGATTTTGGAGTTGAATATACAAGGTGCTTAATCCCAGTATTTTTTTATTCTGAAGGAAATTATATTATAGCAGTTGCTTCCACGAGTGAGCTTCCCAGTCCTGATAGTACTACCCTTCAAGATTATGAGCAGTGTACTCCTGCAAATGTCGATGCAGGTCCCCTTTTTCAAAAACTCCTAAATTAGATTCATTATTTTCTTGATCAGTTATAACTTTTGGGATGAGAAATTCTTAGATACACATTAACTTGTTGGCTCTCTTATATACTAAAATAATTTGAACATTAGCTCTGTACAAATTGTCTCGAATGCCAACTTTTATCAATGGAAACTATAATTAAAAGTCCACCCAAATTTCATATAATAAATACAGTTTAAATGGATTAAATTACAGGACTAGTTTAAATTTAGGCATTATAAAAACTATTTGTGTAAGAATGAGCACTAGAGTAAAAGTTGAGGGTATGGCGGTATGCATGACTTTTGTCCTTATTTTGATTTTTTTTTTCTTCTTATCTGCTCTATGTAGATTCTGATGATGTAATTGAGGGTTCATCACGGATATCACTGAATTGTCCTATTAGGTAACCCTTGATAAAATTTCCTTAAACAGAATTTATGTTATTGTCCTTTTCCTTTTTTCTTTAATTTGCACAGGAGACATTATCTATTGGATTTGAGTATCCCATTCTCTATCATCATGTGTGCATCTTGAACCTAGTTGAAACTTGATGTGCTACTGATATGTTCATCATCTTTCTTAATCTTGACAGCTTCAAGCGTATTAAAATCCCTGTGAAAGGTCATTTGTGCAAACATTTACAGGTAATGCAAGATTACGTAGTTAAAGAAAAGTTTCGCACGTTAAGTTAGTAACCAAATGTTACTCTTTTTTCATGTATTTATGTGATAGCTAATGTTGAAGCATTTTTTCTCGATGGGCTTAGAGTTCATTTCTAATTTTGCTTTCTCCCATAAATAAATATATTCTACCTACTTGAATATCAGATAGACTATGTGTTGATTTATCACAGAGACGTATTCACATAGTTTTAGTTCATGGAGCCTGTTTATATAATTTCTTGTAGAACTATATATGGATGTTTTCAGGATTGACTTATTTTGAAAAAAATTACAAGCTAATTACATCTTATAAGTTGTCGAGAGCTTTTAAGATGCTAGATTTTATTTTGAAAATAAGTTGTTGAAATGTTGGTTAATATAGAAAATAGAGCTTCTACGATGTT
Organism: Stenogyne calaminthoides; assembly: GCA_037126765.1. Classification (NCBI taxonomy): domain Eukaryota; kingdom Viridiplantae; phylum Streptophyta; class Magnoliopsida; order Lamiales; family Lamiaceae; genus Stenogyne; species Stenogyne calaminthoides. Next base: position 7,397,917 of record JBBCBC010000001.1, on the reverse strand, counting down.
TGTAATGATGTGGATCCCTTTCTGTAGAACAGCTTTAAGCTTGTAACATCTTATTTTTGGAGCAAATAAGATCTTTGCAAAATAGTCATTGACTCACCAAACACTTTTTAAGAGCTTATAAACTTTTTAAAACATCAGCAAATACCCTCATCCTATCAGGTGTGTGGATTTATCCTAATCGCTTTGGAAGTGAACTCTTAATCTGTCAAAGTGAAGATAAAGAAATCTAAACCAGTGCAATTTTCAGCTTATGTATCTAGCAAAATTACGTATAACTTGGTGGTCCAGTTGTATTCTGATCTATTGGCATACTTTTCCTTTTCTCTTAGTGTTTTGATTTTGACAACTATGTGGACATAAACTCTAGAAGACCATCCTGGCGCTGTCCTCATTGTAATCAGTGTGTCTGCTTCCCTGATATTCGCATCGACCGGAAAATGGTTAAGGCAAGTAACTCTGAATTTTAAAAACTTTTTAGAGTTTATATATGTATTATTTATCGGGATATCAAAATATTGGGCTTATTGAGAGACAATAGTCCCAGTGCATTGGAAAAAAAGACAAAATATGTAACCTGGATTGAAAAGACAAACGGAATTCATAATAATATCCATATAGGGACATCTTTGCTCCAAAGGTTTGGTCAAATGTACAATTTTGACTTCCAAGAATTTTTAATAGCCAAATTACCATGATCTGTCAAGTTATCAGTAAAAGTTTGAACATGACACCACACAATTAATTATCTATAATATTTCATATATTGTTTAAATGGAAGCAAATTATTAATTTATTTCTTGTGTGATGGGTTCCTTTTAATTAATGATGACACTAGACAATATGCATATTTGGATGCCGAATTGCCGAGGGGCATATATTTTCCCTACAACTACCTATTCCATTATATCAGCTCCATCTTTCTTCTCCCACTGTGGTATTCGTTTGTTAATATTATTGACGTTTTTGGGATGTTGGGTTGTTTTCAGGTACTGCAAGACGTGGGGCCTAATGTCTGTGATGTAATATTCTGCTCAGATGGGTCATGGAATGCTGTTACTGAAAGTGACGATGGCAAACATAATTCAGAGGATATTACCGGACAGAATGTGTCTGGACAACCTGCAGATGTTCTTGATCTAACTCAGAATGATGATTCGATGGATGCTATTCCTACTTATGAAACTGAAAAACCTTCTTTAATAGCTCATGAAATGCCCAACACGAATAATGTTGACAGTGATTACTGGGCTTCAGTTTTTATGTCGACATTTGGGTTTGACCCATCAAATGTTCAACCAACTGAAATGACTGCTGGTGTTCCTCTCACATCTCCAGCTTTGACCGAGTCCTTTACTCCAGACAGATTAGTGGAGGCTTTCAATCGATCTGGAAATCCATCTACGAGTAATGAGCATGGGAGGTACCCATTGATTCCCGGGAATATAACTAGAACACAAAATGCAGCTACGTCCCTTCCCCTCCCTGCTCTTCAATGGAATTCTACAAATGATCTCATTTCTTATTATCAGAATGGTCTTTCAGCAGCTTCACAAACATCACCTACTGCTTCGAACTTCACAGCAACTCGTGGAACTCCACGTCAGGTCTCCCCTATTTCTTTTTCTACAGCACTCCTCTTTCCAGTATTTGTTATATCTTAACGTCGTATTAGCCAGATTTGAAAGAGAAGTTGATGTTATGTAATTACGCTAAATCTCAGTACACTTTTTTTTAATGATCCCTTGTGTTTATAGTTATTTGATAATCTCTTGGAACTTTGAGCAGCAAAATTTTCCATCCCTGCCTGGCCGGCCACCTTATCAGAATGCTGGTTTTGTAGACCCAAATCAAGTTCCAAACATGTACAGAGTTTCAAACACTCCAACTCAGCAGATGCCCAACTACAGATTGAATCGAGCAACAAGCCAATCTCCAGGCATGATCCAATCATCCAACCAGCCATCAACCAGCTTCTCACGTCCCCAACGAACAAATGTAGCCAGCGGCCAACAATCTCATCTGATAGCAGCGGCAAACAGAATGGCACAGATGTCCATTGATGCATCGAGAACCATCCCCCCCTCATGGAACCCCACACCACCACCATCAGGAGATCAAAGGGGAGCTACATCACAACATGCTGCTGATCCGAGCTGGCGCACATCTGCCCGCATGCGTGGGGCCCTATCTGGGCAAGCTTATAGTGATTACTATAACCAGAACATTGCTCAGCCTAATCTGCAAGCTCAAGCTGCTAGAGCTCATGTTTTGCCACATGTGCAGGTCCCCATGGGTAGTTTGCCCGTTATGGGTGTTCCAGTACGAAATTCTGGTTCAACAGTGCCCGTTGGCCAACCTGTGGGTTCGCATGTTTTGCACCTGGGCTCATCTGGGATGCATTGACTCCTGCTTTTGGTTTTTTCCACTGGGTTTTTGTAGTAAGGTTTTTAACCAGTCAGGAATATTGTAAATCCTTAGAATATGACTAACTTGACTCTCTCCTTTTGTCTCTTAAATGGGCTAGAACTTTTCATTCACCACGTATCCTTTTTTGTTTACTCTACTATATGATGTAAAAAAGAAAATTGGTATGAAAGACCAAATGCAGACATATTCTCTTGTTTTTTCTCTTCTTTGGTTATGTCCTTTTCTTCTCTTTCTTTACATTTTTTTTCTTCCGTTACGGGTGTTGGTTTATATTGTCACCGACTAACTCTCACCTCTTTGATTTTGTTAATAATGATATCGTGTGAGCAATCTTTTAATAAATTCAATTCATGATCTCCTATACAAGAAGAATGTACGTTGCAGTCATCAACAAAATTTTATTTTGCACATGAAATCAAGCATGCATTGATACGAACAATCAATGGAACATGGCTTTTCACAAGATATATACATCGCCTTCTATTCCAAGATTAAACAGTGTAATATGATTTTACAGAAAACCTGACAGATAGATATGTAGAATGGAGCAAATCATCATTCGACAAACAATACAACAAGTTGACAGCAGCAGCCAAACGAATTCATCGTCAGATTAACACCATTCTTCTAGTGTTGGTGTTGCCACTCCGATGTTTGACATGTCCAGCACATTAGCTGAAAGAGGAGAGAAGTCGTTTTAGTTAGCAATCCTGAGTCTTGTTTCTACGATTATGCGGATAAGATTGCTTCATTTTATTAATTACGAACATTACAGGAATGATTTACAATCAAACCCCACAAACAATCCACTGATATACAAAATTAATCATCAAAATTTCATCCTTTGATGATCCATAATCATATTATGGAACTATATTTGTAACCTATATGGTGTGTCTCGTTTGCATCAAACGAGAAGACCACCTAATTCTCTACACCCACTCTTTTTTCCCCACAAATACTCAGTAATCCAAACAAGCATCTAAGAATTAAGAAAGAAATTCTCGAACTAGACAAAAATATAGCAACAATGGTTCAAGGGGTATTACCAATGTGTATATCAGGTGTAGCAGCAGCCGTCGCATCTACAAGAAGAGTAACTTTATGATAATCCAATGCTACTGCATCAAACACCGTTTGCCTGATACAGTTTGGAGTTTGAACACCTAACAAACAAAATATAATGATCACCATAAGCTATAGCCTATACAAAAAGAGAAAATAACCACATCTTTAAAGATACATTACCAGTGATCACTAACTTATTAATTCCAGCACCCTGAAGATACGAATGGAGGTGCGTGTTAAAAAAGGCACTAAATCTCATCTTCACCAGCTTATAGTCATGTTCTTTGATCACTAGCCCATCAACCAATTCTTCACCCACACTACCCTTTGAAGTCGGTTTTGGTTTATCATCACCATATAAATGCCTTCTAAACAATTCAACGTCTCTACCCAAAGGATCGTGCTCACGAACAACCTACAAACATTTAGCATACTTCTTTTTTTAATCACTGATTAGTGCATACTATTTTTGCTTTCGAAAAAAAAAAGAGTGCATATAAATTTACTCCAATCTAGCAAAACAACTCAACAATTACACCATTGAGGGTCTGCTTTCATCATAATTGAACATTATGATTTGTAATAAGCTCAGGACCTCAAAGGCATGAAATCCCACTTCCTACACTATTCAATTCAGTAACTGGACAAAAACTCGTATAAGACGGTCATATATATAAGACAGGGTACATTTTAGCACAAATCAACACTCACCCCTCCCAAAGTGTTAAAACGTCATGCCCAAATTATACTCCGTCTCACCGTTATATTGTCTCATACAAGTGTTCCTCCTCATATATATATATATATATATATAAACATTAATTCACCAACTTAAGCAAGAAAATGAATCCAACTTGAGAAATTCAACAAAACCCCATTTGAAATCAATTGGAATGCAAAAAGAATATACTTCAATTGAGAATAACAATTCAATATATACACAACTAAGGGTACCTCAATTTTCAACAGAACATTCAAGAACTGAAGCAGTTAAACAACATAGAAGCAAGCAAGAAACAAAAGGGTACCCATATGATAGGAATTCCACGGCTTCTAGCTAATTCAACGGCCTTTATAACATTCGGAACAATGGCTGCCCCGCCTTTCACATGCATCGGACCACCAGCCAAAATAAAATCTTTCTGCAAAAAAAAAAAAAAAAAAAGAAGTAAAATTAAGTAAACGTGCGAATTAAAAACAGAGAAAGAACACAAATAAAAATACCTGCATATCAATTACAAGAAGGGCAGTGTTCTTCCACTTCATCTCAGCTTCTGCCATTTCTGCAAATTGCAAAAGAGACGAGACGATGAGTTTTGATTCTTGATATGGGCCTAAAAGGGATTTAATTTGTTAGTTTAATTTCTGGTCGGAAAATGGGCTATGACTTGGCCCAATATTGGACCCATTCCCGAGAAAGAAGTGGACAAGATCGTGGCCCAATTATAGTTAGTAATATTGAATTGGCTCAGGTTATTCGCACCCCCTTTATTAGGAAATGCACCCCATTTCAATTTTATTATTATAATATATAAATAAAATTACATAATTAACCTTTTTTCCTCTTTCATATGAGAGCACATACACCCCCTCAAGAATTGAAAGGTTTTTAACAATAAACATAAAACACGATTCCTTCAAAATCAAGAACATGTTCGTTAATTCCGATGAAATACGTTTGTTTATTTCAGTAAAATACGTTCGTTTGTGGTCGGCATTGCAAGAATAGTAATCCCATCAATCATCATACCCAATATACATATATAAGTTTATCTTTTTCAAATTTAAAATTAAGTTAAGATTGCAACCCATATTGTAATTTTTTTTGTTTATATGTGGTTTTTTTATGAATGTGAGTGTATTTTGGACAAATATATCGTCTAGGTAGGAAAATAGGGTCATTTTTACGGTTTCACGCATTTATATTTTTCTCGTCATGCGTAATTAAAATTTTCGGAACTGGTTCACCGAAATTTCTTACAAATTTCGGAACATATTTTCGAAATTTTAAGGTGTTTTCAAAATAAATTTTCGAAATGTATGTATATTTTCAAAAATTGTTTCCGAAATATTTCAAGGTACCTACTGTAATAAACTTTCGGTTTAAAATTTAAAAAATTTAAGGTTTTTTCGGAAATAATATTCGATAATGGAGAAATTTTCGGAAACTATTTTCGAAATTTTAAGTTATTTTCAAAAAATATTTTCGAAACTTACTTTCGAAATCTGCAACAAAAATCAAAGGTTGGAAGGAGGAGAGGCGGTGGTTGATGCGCGAGACGTTGTGAGGCAGAGTCAGAGGTGTCGCGCAGCAGAAGCGTCGTGCATCGGAGTCAGGGGCATCGCGCAACAAAAGCGTCGTGCATCGGAGTCAGAGGCTTCGCTCGGCGGAGGCGTAGGTGGCACACATCAGAGGCGTCGACGTAGGTGGCGCGCATCAGAGGCAGCGGCGACAGAGAATTAAAGATTTTTTTTTTTTTTTGTAAATTGTTAGTTTGATAATAGAGGTGTATGCGTGTTTTTGGGGAAAACCAAGAATAAGGAGTAAAGAAGGAGAAGGGTAATTTTGAGAGTTTGTTAATAGTGTATTAATCCAAAGAGTGGTGCACTCATCTGAGTGGTGCAGTTCCTAAAAAGGGGATGCTAATAACCTGCGCCTATTGAATTTTACTCATTTTTTATTATTTTGACAAATATAAAGGGATATTTCCAAAACAAGATTTTTTTTATATGACTATTTTTAAATATATAGTAGTATAATTTCTCTTGTAAGAAAATATGATCAATTATTCGAATTAAAAAGTTTCAAGTGTGAAAATAAAATTTATGGAAGATTATGAAAACTATTCTTTAAGTTTGTAATAGAATACTAATTTAGGTAAAAGGGCAGATCATGGAAACTGATGAAAACTATTCCTGAGGTTTATTTATTCACAAAATTTTCTTAGGTTTCTTTATAAATAAGTTAGGCTTCATTGTGATGCTTTCAATTATAATTTTCTCTAATCTAAAAAAAATTCTTTTTTATTCTTCTTGGTTTGGTTTTATAGTAGAAATCGGGCCTTAGTTTAAGAGTGACACTTATATGAATCAAATCTGCACATAAAAAATAAAGTATTTTTTTAAAATTGATAATTTTTTTGCACAACAATGATAACTTTTGTTCGAAACTTCTTAGGTGCGATAAACTCTTGCGATGGGTCAGTTCATACAGAACTTTGATATGGCTTGGGTGGGGGGCCCATTCTTTGGGCGGTGAGTTCGATCCCGATTTAGGATTAGTCGATCTTTGAAGTGGGATCTAGGAAGTTATCAAATAAAAATGATAATTTTTGTCCATAACAATATTACTTTTTGTATATAAATGATTTAAAAAAAATAGTGTTCACCGTGAACTTGGTAAACTCGAGTTCACATGAGTTTTTATCTGAGTTCAAAATGAAACATATATGGTATTACATGTGTTGGTTATCTTTAGTCTCACTCCATAATAGTTACCAAAATGAAACATGCACTTAATTTACAATTACTCATCTAGATAAAAGGGATTTTTGTATTGAATCATGAAATATTAGGTGTTGATTAAAAAATGTTGCTAATCTATATATGATTATGCAATGGAATTACACATATATGTTGTGTATATACAAGTAGAAAGAGGCTCCTACAACCTTCTAAAAAGCAAAACCAAACAATCTCATCTCATTTTGTTATTTAGTACAATAATAATAGGTGATGATTGGGTTGACCTTTCTTTTTAGCCACATATTCTTCCACCACTTACAAAATTCCCTTTCAAGTGCCCCTTACGCTAAACACGTTTTTTGAAAGAAAAGAATTCAACATACCTTGAAAATAACGTTTTTCCTTATAAATAAGACCCACCCCTTTTTCGGAGTGGAAAACAAGTGGATTATTTTATGAAAACAAAAAGGAAATACCTGTTTATTTAATTGGAATGTGGGGGTGATGTACTTATGACGCCAGCATTGCGAAATAAAATTGTACGAACTGTCATAATTAGAAATATGAATTTAAAGAAAAGGGAGAGGAAAAAAATGAGGGGTCCTCCCATTTTAATTTGTCAATCACCCGAGAAAGTATTTTATGTAGACCCAGAAAAAGGTTTTTTATCCATGGTTAGTTGCTAAGGTATATAATAGTACTGGATATAAGGTTGTAAGGTAAGGTGGTTGGTTTTCATTTTGGTATTTAGGGGATAAAAGAAGGGCTTTGTCAAATTTTGATTCATTTTTTTTGTTTATGTATATGTTGTTAGTAAATTGCCATAAAATTATTCCGTCAAAGTTCAGATAAGATCCAGGGTCAAGAGCGTCTTGCGATCGTAGTAAGATTTTAGAATCGTGCAATTTATTATATTAAAAAATATAATTTATTTATACTGAACCGTGCAACTATTAATATAAAAAATATTTGCAAGATTCATTGTAAATAAGTTGCACTTTTCAATATAACAAGTTGTACGATTTTAAAATGCACTATGAGTATACGGTGCACTTGGATGTACATGAGACCCACTCAAATTATTCAGTGATTAATATTAATAACAAACATTTAAGGAATTAATAAAATAATATAAAAGAGCCTAGTACATATAAAAATTCAGGAGCCAGAAATAAATTTAACCAAAATTGTCTTTACAACTATATATGATATACTTGGAAGCGTATACGCTTATCAGATTATAAATTTCTATTTTTTTGTACCCCTTTTTTTTAAAAGTTTGATCATAGTGCTCTACCTACTCTTTCATGATTTATACTTCTAACTTCTAATTACACCAATACATTGGTATCACAAAATTACACCCTTTAGATAAACCTAATAGATCACAACTACATTGGTGTAACATGTCCTATATAAATATTCATGCAATCTTATGCATGCACATGCTCATATATACGAGCTAGTGTCTATAAATTGGAAATCGATCTGATGTCACATTCGATGGTTTCCACAATTAATATATAGCAAATTAAAAACATTTATGTATCCCGATCTATACACATATGTTTCAACATCCAATATCAATGAGGGAATTGAACAATATTCAAATTTAAATAAAGCATGCCAATAATATATTTCAACGCTGCCAAACATTATAAACTTTGATTGCAGATATGTAGGAGCACTTCTAAATTAAAAAGCTAAATTCTTGAATAAGATGGTTGTGATCAATGACATGTGTTAATTAACAAGCATGATAAACATAGCATAAAATCATAAACATTATTTAGTTGATGAATAATAAGCCCGCCCCCTCAAAATCTCCTTAACTAATTAAATTCTTAATCCCCTATATGATCACGAGCTAGCTAATAGCATCAGAAGCAGTCAATCCCTCCGGTTTTTGTTTTAGAATGACTGCTTCTGATGTTACAGCACGAGGGACTTTTCCAATTTTGTGTGACATAGAATTAAAAACCTCCGCCAAGAGTCGCTGGGACCCAGTAGTCGGCGCCATTGTCATTTTCGACGTTTTGAGTGCAAGATATTGGAACCAAACACAGCCCTCTACTTCTCAAACCCTTTACTTGACTTTGTGAATCCTGCCATATATATGCATAGTAAACAAATGTTAATTTAGGGCTAGGTTTTGTATTGCATATGATATAGGATTCTGAAAAACATTCTACATGCATAAATTACACATTTAGTGTTACATATAATGTGTGACATGTAATTAATCAAGTGCTAAATTCAATCAAAAGATCGATATTGTGTTTATTTTATTTTTTTCAACCAAAATCAAGTACACACACAGTGTTACATGTAACGTGTAACATTATTAGGTTTTATATCTATACAGTATTACTTCAGAGACATGCATGTATCACCATGAATATGATCATCATTTTCTCAATTTAGGTGTCGTCACGTCCTAAATCAAAATCAAGAATTTGTATTTATTGGGCTGACCATTTGACTCGGGCCAATCTAAGATCTAATTTGAAATAAAGTGGAATGTGAGGGGCAATGAGGTAATCATGATATTAAAACAAAAAAAAAAGATGGTATGGGTGAGAAAAAGTGGGGAGATTTTCATCAAGGCTTGCAGCTTTAAGAATGTATGCTTTTTTGATGTAGTAATTGAATAAATAAAAGAGCTTCGATTATTGTAAATGAAGGTCATAGAAAAGCAGAAATATGCTTGCTAGCTCTTACACAGACCACTTTGGGTATACTATAAGAAAACAACAAACAATATATGCTTTATGAATTTAATTAAAACCTCTTTTTAAGAAGTGATGGATCCAATAAAGTATAATTACCTGACCACCCTCCTCTTGATATAAACAATTCCTCTCTTGAACCTGCCAAATTTAATTTAATAATTACTTTCTTGATTCTCATTTAAATTTTAGTATATTGGAATTGGAGTAGTATTTTTGTGGAGGCCTGGTTTGATTTGATAATTCAATTCAACGACATTCTCATTTCCCAATAAACGTGTGTGTATTTTAGTAAATTTGTCTGATAATATGGTGTATCATTGTCTGAAAATCTTTGTCTTTCATTGGAAAATGTGAAATAATATAGATATATATATATATATATATATATATATATATATACTTACAGAATGTTGTGGGTGAAGACCATGACCATGACCAGGACCTGTACTTACTGATCCACTCCGCATATAAGGGGAGCTAAGCGCCTGCACCATTTTTATTATTAATTCAAAATCAATTTTATCATCTAAAACTATATATATTTGCTGAATATTTTTAACAGAAAAATAAAACAAGGAAATTTGAACTTGTAGACTGTAGTACCTTTTTTTTGGATTTAGATCTTGTGTAGTAAATTGGGTCTATAGTGCATTTTAATCTAATGCAACACAGACAACACTGTGTTGTACATCTAAAAAATATATTATAGATCTATGTGAATTTACTGCACATCATTGTATTAATTACTCCCTCCGTCCCAACATTACTGCAACACTTGTCTTATTTGGACGTCCCAACATTACTGCAACACTACTAAAATGAAAACAAATATAATATTAATACACTCATAACACCCTTATTTTATTCCACTCAAACCCACTTTATCCCACTTTCCTTGATTTGCGGTCCAAATTAGGTGTTGCAATCATCCGGGACGGAGGGAGTATTATACAACACATGATCTCAAATCCTTTTTTTAGTGTGATTGTATAACATAATAATAATGACAGAATGTTATATATAAATTAAATGAAATAGTACTAATTAAGTATATATATTATATTATCTGTTGTCAAAAAAAGAAAAGAAAAAGTATATTATATTATAAAAAATTATGAATGGTAAAAGAATAATTATACCTCAATCTGGCCCTGAAGGAATCTAATGTAGCCAATGGCTTCTGACAGGACAGACGCAGTGTCAGTCTGCAAAAGAGAAACATATTAACACCCCCAAAGTCATTTTTATCAAACCTCTTCTTTCTTTCTTTAAAGACAATCATTCATGGGCGCTAATGCATACACTAAAGAAAAAGGTGTGTCTGTTTTCAATTATTCTAAATAAGTTTATACTCTCAATTTAGTCAGTTTATCTTTATGGGTTTTATGCTAGAAAATTAAAATTAAAAATTGCTTCTGCATAATGTTGATAGATAATATTATTTGAACAATAATTAATGTTAATTACCTTTCCAAATGGGGAAACAAGTTGGTGAAGTGCAGTTATTCTGTCCCCTAACTTCTCCTTCCTCACCTGCATCAAATTTGATTAATTATATATATATATATATATATATAGGATGATCAAAAATCAAATTATAGTATCATGAGTTCATTTACGTGAATGTGTGTGTGTTTTTTTATCGGACAAATGGTGACTCGAATTTATGACCCACGGCATAGGTAGTGGTGCTCTAACTGCTTGAGCTATTCCACTTTGTCCCATTTATGTGAATGTGAATGTGAATGTGTGTGTGTGAGAGAGAGATTGATTACCTTGAGAGCTGGTTGGGGTGAAGACTGTTGAACCCTAGGCTTCTTAGATACCCCACCATTGCTTGTGCTATTGCACTTTTAACAAACCAGTGAAAAAAAAAAGATACAAGGTAAATATCACAAATTAACCATGAAGTTCAAAAAAAAATCTAACAATTTATATATGCTCATGAAGAAAAAAGGAACTTTTTTTCTTTCTTTCTTTCTAAAAGTAACAAAGTAATTGTAATTTAACCATAATAGTAATTCTTATGATGGGCTATTTGCAAAGCAGGTGCATGTTTAATGATAATAGTGTGGTAATAATGAATTTGGAGACATCTACTTTTATCCTAAGAAATGATGGGATTTATTTTCCTTTTTCCTTTACTTTTTCTTTTTTTGTTCTCACCTCGGATGAATGATCTTGATTATGGTGGTGATTCTTGCCTTCCGCGGCGGCGTTTCCGCCGGAGAAATTGAGGAAGTTGTTGCTCAAAGTTGTGATGCAAGAATTGGGAGAAGAAACTTGCATCATTTGATGATGAGGCCAAGAGGGCTTGTTTGGGTGGATTAATTGATCATGATCATCATGATAAAGCTGTTGGCAATTGGATTGAGCTGCAACTTCTTGCTTCACATCATGATCAGACACATGATTAATATTAATTCTTGGAAAAGATGGATTCAAATTCAGAAGTTGGTCCTCCCAATTCTCCAATTTTTTGTGCTGCTGGAATAGACTCCCACCAAATTTCTCCTCTTCTCCACCACCCAAACCACCCCTAATCATAATCAAAAATTAAATTCAGAGAGACTATACATACATACAGAGCCAGTGTCTAGTGAAATAGCTTGTTCACAGTATGAAATTAATATCATTACATGACTTATAACATGACTCTTCAACTGATACTATTACACTTATAAACTAATACCACATCATTTATGTCTGTGTAAATGATACGGTATTAGGTTAGAAGAATATGATATCTGTTGATAAGTGTTATGATATATACTAGTATGAATCCCGTTTCAGATTGTGAACAAATTTCATTGGAGAGTTGACATAAATACATGTGAATCTAATTTGCTAAGATACACCAAATTAATAGCAGTAAAGCCGTAATAAATTGCAAAAACATTAGTGTAAATTAACTAGAGAATTAAACACACACATATATATATATAGAGAGAGAGAGAGAGAGAATTACAAAAGAAGTTGGCTCCAAGACCTAACTGGAAAATCTTGATCAACAGGAGAAGCAGTAGCAGTTGAAGAATTAGTTGATGCATAATTAATAAACTCATGAGAATTATTAAGCTGTACTGGATGCATGCCATTCATGCTCCACCTATTAGGGTTTCCAGCCATCATTTGTCACTCCTATAACAAAACAACTAATTAATACTACAACTTAATTTCCCTTAATTCTAAAACTCTAGCTAGTAACTAAAACTCTCTCTCACTCTTTATATAACATATATGAGAGAATTAATATTCAATTTGAATTCATCATATATTTCCTAGTCTGTAGAGCAAAACAAGGTGGGTGAATTAATATGAAGTTAGCTTTTGAGAATGAAAATGGTGTATGTTTAAGGCTGGCCGGGGATGTCATTGTCAAGACACTTAAGTAATTTTATAGTTGTGGGGTTGAGAGAAAAGGCCACTGCATTTGTTTCCTCTCCCTCCATCTCTCCTTTATTGTTTTCAAAATTTATTACTTAATTAATATATCCCTCTTTTTATTCTTGCTTTAACTTTATTATAAAGTGGGACAGAAATAAAGCTGATGGCGAGTGTTTCCAGGCCTAAAAACAAATGCCCCTGGAGTTGCTTATTTCCTTCAATTGGCCTCCTAACTATCATTTTTTGAAGATATCTAGGTTTTAGCAATTAGGGTTAATTAGCTTCAAAATGTATCTAATAATAATATATGTTGATGCATAGTGTTAATTTCTTGTTACATGCTAGATATATACTTAATGTTGGGCTGAATGCTAAAATAAAATGGGATTCTATCCCACATCGGATAGAAGAAAAAGAAAGGGGATTTCCAAATCCTATATAAGGAGTCTTTGTTACAAGTGCACCGGTCAATACACTTTAGTATAGTGTTTGATTCTAATTAAATTTCTTCTTCATATTTGTGAGAAGGTGAGAGTCATGTAGATTTGTAATAGTGTAGGGGTGTCGAGCGAGGGAGGGAAAATCTGTATGATTATAAAAATTTATCATATAGTGATGTTTCTTTCGTGGTCCGTGGTTTTTCTCCGGTTTTGGAGTTTTCCACGTAAAATCTTGTGTTGTTGATTGTTATTTTTATTTCTTTGTTTATTTTTCGTTTGTTTCGTTTTCCCCTTGGTATGAATGAGGGACAGAGTTTAGCCACAAGTGGTATCAGAGTCCGGGGTCAGGTCTCTTGATATTCTGAGTATGCTCAGTGGTTGCAGCGTAGTCTGATCTTCCACATCAGAAAAGATTTCTTGAGAAGGTTCGGGGGTCTCTTGAGAGACGGGTTATTCAGCTAGAGTTGGAGAAACGGTATGTCAGAGGCTTCAAGTTCCATGAAGTGGTGACATAGAGAAATATGATGGAAGAATCCATGTGCTGATGCAATCTGGGTTACACAAGGGGTTATCGATCAAGGTGGAGCGGTTGCGGCAAATAGCTCTTGAAATTAACATTATGCTTGATCGGAAATTATTTCCCGTTAGAAAGAAATGAACATCCTTTTGGCATTCCCAACTGTCGTGGATGAGGATGTGATAATGTTAGTTGGACCACATGTGCATTGGTTTGGCATGGATGCAAGGTGTGTGGTGAATGTATGTCGATGGCTGAAGGACTTCTAGGGGAGCCAAAAGCTAGAAGGAGCATCATAGTTTTCAGTAGGTTTTTCGACATGTGCCGAGGGAAATTCTTAGAATGGTTGATTCTAAGTGGTTAAAAATTCTTATAATGGTTTATTCCAAGTGTTCTACTCATATGGTGGAGTAGGTTATTCTCTGTTTTGAGAATGATGGTTCTTTGGCTTAATAATCATGATTGTCGGTGAAGACAATGGAGTTTTATTTTATTTTAGCAAGGTGGAGATTGTTGGGCTGAATGCTAAAATAAAATGGGATTCTATCCCACATCGGATAGAAGAAAAAGAAAGGGAATTTCCAAATCCTATATAAGGAGTCTTTGTTATAAGTGCACCGGTCAATACACTTTAGTCTAGTGTTTGATTCTAATTAAATTCCTTCCTCATATTTGTGAGAAGGTGAGAGTCGTGTAGATTTGTAATAGTGTAGGGGTGTCGAGCGAGAGAGGGAAAATCTGTATGATTATAGAAATTTATCATATAGTGATGTTTCTTTCGTGGTCCGTGGGTTTTCTCCGATTTTGGAGTTTTCCAAGTAAAATCTTGTGTTGTTGATTGTTATTTTTATTTCTTTGTTTATTTTTCGTTTGTTTCGTTTTTCCCTTGGTATGAATGGGGGACGGAGGTTCCCCACACTTAATTTCTTGCCGCACTCTAATTTTTCCTCTAATCATATCACACACATGTGTTGTATGATTTTTTTTTTAATAACTCGGTATCCGGTCAAAGACTGACTAATTTGAGGGATCAGAACCCACCGTCCACTAGCGTGGACGCCACTTCAAGTCAGAACAAAGTTCTGTATGAACTGACTCATCTCAAGAATTGATCGTACTTGTTGAGTTTCGAACGTGAGACCTGTTGAGGAGCTTGTGCTGTATGAATTATTATATAAATCATTGTTGTACGTAACATATCAAATTATCCAATATGAGATAGCAAATAAATCTCAAGTTTACGTGAGTGTGTGGTGTTAGGGGGTGGGGGTGTTGAGGTTGTGATTAATTTAGGTTGCTAAATTCCATTGTATTTTGTGTAGTTAAATGAAAAAAAATAATTGCTTTGTTGAAGGAATTTATTCTCGTGAAGGAACGTCGTTCTTTGATTATTGTTACAAGAGGATTCCCAAGAAGATAATTGAAACGGTTGCATAAAATTATATATAGAATGAATTCCTTTTGTACTAAAATTAATTTATCAAATTATAATAATGTTTTCTAAGAATTAATGTATTGAATTCCAATTTTAATCTTCCAAGGTACATAGAGTTATATTGCTCTTAGCATAGATTCATTATTTTAAGAATTGAGTAACACTCATGTGAACTAGATTTATACTTGAATTCTATCACTATTATGTACAAAAATTATCACGGTTATGAACAAAAAATTTTATTAATTAAAAATATAAAATATTTCTTAAATAATGATAATATTTACCAAGATATCTATAAAACCGAGTTGGAAACTCGTGTTTTGGTTTTTTTCCCTTTTATTGCATGTTTGCAAACTCCTTTTCAAAGGGAGAAACACTTATTTTTAAGTCTAATAACTTAAAAGTAAGTGCTTCTCCACAATTTTTAGAGATTGCAAACACACAACTGCATGAATCAATTTCCGGCAAAAAGATTGAATTTTCGATCAAAAGGGAAAAATATTGCTAAAATTGAAAAATGTAACAAATTAACTACGTACATAAGCAAAATTAACATAGTATAAATTACAAGACGAATCTTGGTATTTTAACTCATGGTTTACATAGTAATTCGTATGACTAATTAACCACTATATATATATATATATATATATATATTCATGTGTGTGATGTGCCTTTGAGGGAGGGAGGGAGATTTTAAGTACTTCAAGGAAAAAAAAACTTTTGCAAATGTGTATAGAAAATAATGATAATTCGTTTGACAATCAAGTGAATCCAGTACGATTAACTTTTGGAGGAATTTAAGAAAAGCTTAGCTTTAGGGTTTAAATTGTATTTTGGCAGTCATTTTCTATTTGACCTTAAGATTAATTACTAATAAACAAAGAACAAAAAAGTTGTTGGTAATCTACTGTGCCTCTTTTTATTTAAAAGGAGAATAATCTTTAATGGATATTGGAATATTAATTAATTTAATAATCCAATCTACAGCCACCTACACCTTTCAATTTATTTATTCTATAAAGAAACTCTCTTAGTGAATGTGAATTAATTACTCTGCCTACACATATAAAATAAGTTATATTTTCAAATATAAGTATATCATCATTTGTACTATACAAATGAAAACTTTGGTGGTCATTCTATATATTACTTTTCTAATCATCCATCTGCCCACTCAATCAATTAATTAGACACTTAATTTTCTATTTTAATTGAGTGTTTCATTAATTTTAATACATACCCACATGTATAAAATAACATTATCAATTATCCATCACCTATTAAATTATGTAAGGTCGATGAAATATAAGATAAAACACTATTACTTATCATAATAAAAAATATGAAAAGCAATTGATCAGAACAATATTAATTAAACAAAATTTAAGAAGAGGAGAAGGGGGGACTTTCTATAACTACCAAAATCAATAACTACTCAATACATTATCATGAAAGACTTGTTCCTTAAAGGTATCATAGCTTCAGAAAAATATTTCTCGAGAATTTCGCTGTCAATAATTAATTTGCGTATATTTTAGGTCAATAATTCTTCCTAGTGTAACTTTTTTCAAATTTTAATTGTATAAATTCCATTGGATCCCTATCTAAATTTGTGACTTAAATAGGTTTTGTTTAGTTTTTTATATTATTTTTCTCTTTCTTTTTTTGGGTCCAGCCGTGAGTTGAGGTTAATTACTTCTGAAACTGTTCTTATGGTCTTTAGTTAGTCACCCTTCTACTTACGTTTAGCCACAAACATAATGAAGAAATTTACTTGTTTGCTTATTTTTGGCTTATAATTGACCCCTAATTTGTAGGTTTTCTAACATTAGTGTGTTGTAATCGAACAAACCTTTGCTGAATTAGAATCGACTTGTCATAATTGTATTCCTGTTAGAGAATGAGTGTTGACTAATTGAACTTACAACAATCCATGGCCAAAAAAGCTAAAAGCACTATGGAATTTCCTCCTAATTTCATATATATAAATTCCATACATATTATATTAAGAGACACACTTGCATGAAATAGTCTCAGACAAGACAAAATTTGAACATTAACGCTTTAACATTTTAAAAAATGTGAGTTTGGTTTGTGCTAAGTTACCCCATCTCATATAAATTTTTATCATATATTAATGTATGTACAAATATAGGGTAGATGGCGCGCTCGCTCATTTAAATATAGCAAATATGTTATGTCAACCTGTTCATGAAATCCTTGTCGAATGAGATAGTGGATCAATTGATTGAATTTAATACACTATTATGCTAAAAAAATTAATCTGCTTTATATTTTTCAATTTTTTAAAGTTCAATAATTAAACTTTAACTCTATTTTTCTCTGCATAAACGACGAATCGACCATATATATATATACACGTTCACATCAACAGAAAAGAAAACATTGGAAAAGACGTGTTTCAAGTCTTTCACCGATTGATTCTGATTCTGATTCTGTTGCCTTCCAACTTGGGGACGTATCTTAGTTATAGCCACATGGATGTTTAATTCTGGACAAACAAATAGAAACCAACTCCAGTGGTTAAAAGCGCTCCGACTCTCTGAGATTCTAGATATTTTGGAGTAAACAGAAACACGATTTTACTCACAAAACCAAGCAACAATGGAATAAAATCCTGAAGATGAGCGGCATGTATAAATCCACCTATGAAACAGAGCATAAATAATTGATAAAATAGAGCGAGCGACGTACAAGCTTGCTATGACATGAAATAGTGTTTACAAAAGGCTCCACCTAAGCCCGCGTGAAAACTATGCTGAAAAAACTCAAGGAGCTTAAGAGTGGTGGAGTGGGTAAATTATGCTATATGAAAATTTCATTCACTCAATGGAGTGGAAATTTTCTTGATAAATGAATCATGATTTCTTAATTTCGATACTGATGCTGACCTTTCGAGCATTTTAAAGTAAACATTGGTCTAATTGTGCTTTGTTATTTCTTTCACCTTGTAAAATACCTCTTCATTGAGAAATATTGTTGACAGAACCATTCTTTCACCTTGTAAAATACCTCTTCATTGAGAAATATTGTTGACAGAACCACCGTGCCGTTGCATGGCAACAACAGGCTCGTTACACCTGGAGCACCGAAACGACATGGTTGCAGAGCACCTTGTTCGAAGACAATAGTAGCAATAACTGCAAGAAAGAATTGCATCAGAATTTTACTTGATGTTATCACCACCATTTTGATGGACTCTGTCAGATTTCATGCAATCTCAAGCTTCTGAATCAGTGAATTTCACTTTTAGAATGTTGAGCAGCAGATAAGGGATGGGTTAATTTCTTGCTTTGTGGTTGATGTTAAAAAGACAATGAGTATGATTCAGGATGAAAGGTGCAAGTTTACAAAACATTTGGTAAAGATATAAAAACATAATTACCTGTGCTGACACGGAAGAGCTAAAAACGGAGTGGTTGGAGTTACTTGGCAGATGGGGCATAAAGCATCATCTCTCTCGGAGTTTGAAGATTTGTCATTCGAGAATGGACGGAGAACTTTCCTAAGAGATGATGAATTGAGAAGAGGAAGAAGTAACAACAACATTTCCTGCACGTACCTCAGGCTTCAGTCGGTAATCAATAGAGGAACATGATGAAATTTAACATTTGAGCACATATTAGCACTGGAAAGCTTAGATAGTCGGCTCCCAAAAAAAAGTCTTTATAAGATGATGTCTTGATGGGAGAAAAAAATAAAGGATTGAACCAAGTTAACCAAGAACTTTAAAAAGTTACAAATCATAAAGGCCAGGATCCTAGGGGTAAATCAAAACAACTGAATAGATTACATTTAGATAATGCATCATGAACCACACTACAACATGGAAACATTTACCCATTGAAAACAACATAGACCATTACTAAAATAAGATGAATATCAACTAAAATTTGAGTAAATTACAAAACTGGTCACACATTTTTTGGGTTTAGGGATTTTAGACCTCTAAGAATCAATTTTTCTCAATCGAGTCCCACAATTTTTAAACTGTGGCAATTATTTTTTTTTGATAACTCGGTATCCGCCCAAAGACCGACTAATCCGGGGGACCAGAACCCACCGTCCACTAGCGAGGGCCACACTTCAAGCCAGAGCTAAGCTATGTATGGACTGACCCATCTCAAGAAAATGATGTGCTCAATATGAATTGAACCTGCGACCAAATACATTAACAACAAACCTGAACCACTAGGCTACAACACATATTTTAGTCCTATATTGACAATTTTAGTCCTATATTGACAATTTTTTGTTTAAAGATGATGATTAATGTGTTTTTTTAAAATTGAAATTAATATGTTTGGGTCTTATTATGCCACATAATAAAATGTTAATCTGGTTGCTACATGGAATTCCGGCACCTCCAATGTGCGGCACATGCAAGAATCCTGCAACCTTGTCAATGTAGGACTAAAATTGCATCATTTTATAAGTTATAAGACTTAACTAAGAAAAGTTATTAGTAATGGGACCTGTTTTGCAATTTACTTGCTAAAATTTTCACTTAGAAGAAGGATCAAGGATGTGGAGGAGCATATAGCATCTCAATGCATACAAGTCTAAGCAGTACTTTCAACTACCGCACACAAAGAGTGAGAAGAAAAAGTTACCGAAAACTCATTCCACACCAACTGCCGATTCATATACTCGAAGCTTACAGCTCGATTCATATTATGGCTTCCATAGACAAGTCTTGCCTTTAAGGCTCTCTCAATAAGACTCCTATACCTGCATATATATATAAGAGCAATTACAAGTGGGAACCTTATGTCTGATAGCAAAACTTAAATAGTCTCTCAAAAGTACTTCAAAGGAACCAATTCAGCAACCAATATACTAGTGCACAAATAGTAGTGAGTACTTAAAATTTCAGTCAGAGAAACCAGTTTTAAATATACCTTCCTGTCAAGAGAAATATGAGAAGGTTTCCAAAAGATGCAGCCTTGTAAAATCCTTCTACGCGTTGTAAGAGAAACCAACTTCTACGAGCTAGTGATCTCTGTACAGCAAAAAGGTCAGAACACAACCTGTGAAAAATACTTCTATTTGGATAGTTCATAGGATGTGTGATAAAGTACATTTTCAGTGTCACCCCATCGACGGAATGCAGAAAATGACTGAAGTCTTGCCCAAATATATTGACCACCAACTGTTGCAACACAGTACCAGATCTTCTGAGGAACAGTTAATCCTGGCCCCTCTAGTCCTGTCCTAACTGTAAGAATGTAAAAGCAAATCAATTGAGCAAATTAGCTTGGAAGTTATAAGAAAGCATTCAAGATTCAATGGATAACAGTACCAAATAATTACTGAACAAAATATCATCTTCTCATTGTAAAGGCTAGTTATCAAATGTCTATCCTCTTTTAACGATAGAGAAAGAGTTTTACACGCTTTACAACGAAAAAAAGTGACATGCACATGGCACCATATCATGAAACCATTCATATCAGACATCTTACTCCCCCAGATTTAGCATATCGAAAATTCATATACAGTGTGAAGTCTAATCTACTACAGGTCTCTAAGACAACTGTACTGGTGATAGTTACAGACAATAGTAAGTACTATATTAGATAAACATGAAGCATCCCCAACACAAATATTGAAAAAGGAATAATACACAGAGAGAGAGGTAAAGAGCAAGGAAAGAAGGCATATGTTGTTAATTTAGATCTAGTGAACGGATTGGCAATTTATATATTTTCTCATTCAAGGATGACATTCACTTCCTTGACCAAAATTTACTCACTTTGGAACAAAAGGTGCCAAACTACATTGACATTTTGATGTCATGCTACTCTATGTACTAACAAAACAAAATATTCACATAGATGATATATATGATTGCATGTTTATTGAATTAACTTGTTTGGCTATGAATTTTGGCAAGTTTTCTTTAAATGGAAAAGGAGTAAAAACAATTCTAAGTTCAACTGTGTAAGGTCCTTCCATATCTTCATTAATTCCAAAACCTCCTAATATTTTCATCTCATCTCAAGACTGACCGGTGCTACCATCAACATGCTTACATTGCCTAGAACTTCTATGCAGCGTAAATAAAGATAAATTATTTCGTCACAATGCTCTTTAGTGAACAATACAAACAAGATTTATATGGATCTCTAGATATTTTAGGACAAAAGGAGAATGTTAAGAACTTGAACTTTGGTTGGAAAGCAAACACAGAAGAATATAGAATAAGTATGCAAAAGCTTTGCATAAATGGAGAAGCAGAGTTCATCCTGATAATGTCCATTTTTTCTATAAAAGCTTCAAGTCACCACTATGCAAAGTATTCATGAGGGCAATAATATCATCGATTTTCATAATGTAAGCGATTGTTCTTCCAATCTCTAGTAGTGGGCATCCAGTCACAAACAAGTCTAAATATTATAATTAGTCCATAATTATATAGAATATACTATAACCATCAAAAGATCAAGCAGATATAAATAATCATAAAATGGTAACTACAACCACAGCAGAAGAAAACAATTAAAAACTCACTGACCTTTTCCTCTTGGTTCAATTGCCCGTTCATCTCTGTATCTCAAGTTCATGAGAGCATTACCAGGAGTAGGTTTATCAACCCATATGGAAAATCTCCATATAAGAAATTCAAGAAAAGCATCAAGTTCAGGCTCGTATTGAAATAGCATTCCTGGCTAATCCCAAACAACAGAATGAACAAATCAGATGACTTTGAACTCTCAAAATATTATCAAAGCACATGTGATTAACAGCATGAAGTTTACCTTCATCAAAGAAAAAACTTTAACCAGCTGTTCTTTTAGCATTGCGGACATTTCAATGTCCAGCCTCCCAGCATCAACCTGATTAACTCTAGATATCTCAATTGGGACCATCTCCTGTCAAAATAGCGAAGAAAAATGTAATAACAGGAGTGCAGGAGGTGGATATAACCCAGAATGATAACCTTCATTAACAAGTTTCTTGTAAAAAGTTAAAACCACCACTTACAAGAAACAAAATTCAGGTTCAACAATCATGGGCAAAGTGAATTTAGGGGGTTGTTTTAGGGTAATGGACACAAGGAAAATGGAATGGAATGAAAATTTTGTCTAGAGTATAGGAATAGTGATTTGATTCCTCGCTTTTGAGGAATCCCCGTGCCTCCCAAAATTTGAGAGGAGCAACTTTCATTCCTCTCTCAGTATTAAAGCCATTACCTTTTCCATTCTTCTCTTCTTTTCAATAGGTACATCTTGGTACAGAACTAAAAAATTTAGCCAGATGATGTCAAGTAGACTTGTTTTTCTTCATCCTTCTTCCTATTCAAAATAACTAAACACTACAAAGAAATTGAAGTAGACAACAAGGAATTCTGCATCCGCAGGAGCACACACAATTGGAAAAAATCTAAAAAATTCTCCCTTGTAGAGCTCATAAAGTGCGCTTTTATATCAGTTATCACAACATCAAAAAAAGAAGCTGTTACATAGGAATAAACTTAGACGTTTAACATTTCCGCCGATTTAATTAAGAAAAACAAGTTTCCCGAAGTGCTCAGAACATCCACACATATTAATTACCTCAATTTAGTATAATCAATCAATCAATTTTCTCCCCCAAAAATTCCCGAAAGATAGAGAAAGAGAACTCAAACAGAGGAAAGCAACTTTTTACCGTACTAATGGAGTGAACGGACTGCCATTGAGGAAGCAACTTCAGGTAAGCAGTATACCACGCATCTTCCGGCGGTGGATTGATAGAATTACCGCTAGTGGATGAAGATGATGAAGCTAGGGTTTGCCTATCCATTTTTTTACCCCTTTTCTATGAATCTATATAGAATCTTCTAAGTTTCTTGCAGAATAATTGAGAAATTAAGGGAAAAAATGGTGGATTTTCCGACTATCAATCTGGTTTTTGTGTGTTGCTCGGCTCTTCACAGCAGAATCACTGATCACTATGTGTGTGTATCAGAGCACTAGACCATTCTGTCCTTTTTGGACTTTTAAGTCAGTTCTTATTCACTAATTTACAATTAGCATAATCTTATTTGGACTTGAACTTTTTAATTTTTATAAAAACTACAAAAATGCAGTACATGAATTTGGAATTGGGATTCATAATGAAGAATAAATAGTTCTGATATACATGCATTTTAAAATCGTGCAATTTATTATATTAAAAAATATAATTATTTACATTAAAAAAATAATTATATGTTTTAGTATAAATATATTATATTTTATAATATAAAAAATTGTACAATTTTAAGTGCATTATAAATATACAGTCCATTTGAATGCATATACAGTAAAAACTCCATATAATCATATTGTCGGGACCGAAAAAAAAAATATTAATATAGAGAGGTTATTCTTAAATAGATTTTTACATAGAAAAAATATTTTTTTTTGAAAAAATAAATACATTCAATATAATACTTACTATATTACATGTATGTAAATTTATTAACAAATTCATATATCTAACTAATAGAATTTGACTAAAATAAATGCATATACTTTCAAAATATATAAAATACATATGTATCAACTAATATGCATGTACCTAGGAACTAAACAATAGTTATTGTTCACATGTGTATAAATATTTGTTCAATATAATTATATTTTTCATAAAATTAGTACACTTTTTTCTATTTCAAGCAAATGACACCCAAGAAGGTGTCTATGACTCAAGTTGAAGGATGTAGTGACAAATCATAGAATTAAAATGTCATCACAATTAATCATAGATAAATATTTTGCGCCATCTTAATTAATATGATATAAATCCCAATCTTTTAAGGTTTTTTTTTCCATTTTTTTTGATTCCATCTTTTAAGGTTTTTTCCTAAAATGGAAATACACTTTATCACTTTATCATACTTTATCACTTTTATCACAAAAAAATACTAATAAACAACTATTTTTACCCCAACTACCCATCACTTTATCACTTTATCACATAAAATACTAATAAACAACTCTTTTTTCTAATCACTATTCCCATAAATCATATGAGCAAATAAAATTAACGGAGGTAATATAAATTTTTATATATAATGTAATTTATTTTTATATGAAGACATAAATCCTTAAAATGAGACCGAAAATAATATCTTATTACAATGTGAAGTTTATTTCTAAATATAATTGGTCAACGTTAGACTTAACCGTTCCATAATACATAGAAACTTGATATACTTATTTATGAGATAATTAGGCTAAAGCTAGGGGCATTTTCGACCTTAATGGAGTCACGCATCTCAAGATAACATTGGAAGTTGCAAAGAAGAAGAAATATACGCCTGAGAAGGGAAGCTTATTTCATTTTGTACCTCTTTCTTTTAAAATATAAAGGAAGCTTGTTCTAAATATATTCATCGGCCAACGATTTAAAATAAATTATTAGTTGGTTCAACCTAACTTTTTTTATTAAAAAAAAAAACTAAATAACTTTTCTTTTAAATCCTCAATGGTAAATTAACCCTTTTTTTTCATATAGAAAGGATCCAATATTTGCCAAAACATTGTTTGACTTTGTGCCCTTCTACGGCTTTAATTGTTGTACCAAATTATTGTACTACTAGTAGCACTGTTTTCAAAACCGGATTGAACCGGAAATCGGCCGGTAACTCGATTAAAAAAACACTATATAACCGGATTTCAGGTTGAACCGGGTTGAACCGGTCAAAACCCGGTTCAACCGGAAATAACCGGATTTTTTTTTATTTTTTAAATTAAATTATTAATTTATATTAAATATTTAAAATTTTAAATTTATATTCCTCTCACATTTTTCTCCAATATTTTTGATGTGGGATAAATGTATGAGGTGTGACAAAATTTATAAAATATGATATTAAAAGTTATAAAATATATATTTAATTTTTTGTAGGTGTATACTTATTTTGTTTTTTTAACTAAACATAGAAAACGGTTGAACCGGTCCGACCGGTTGAACCGCTAACCGGTGGTCTGTCCGGTTCGATCACCGGTTCGATTATGAAAACATTGACTAGTAGTAAGGGGCTAGTTTAGACGAGTTAGATTAGATCGATAGGATTTGGTGTTTGTGTATGTAAAAAGAACATATGTCAATTTCAGTAACGATGAAAAAATGTAAATCTTTATTGTAATAAAATATTTTAGAAAATAAATAAAATACTCAACAATTTAATGAAAATTTTGATGGCAAGGAGCTCTACCTTCGTGGGATTTACCTTGTGACTAATTAACGGAGAAAATAGCTATTAGAGATAAACAAATTCATAAATAAAAAATGTATCGATTAATTAAAGGAAAATTAGCAAATAATAATAATAATTAATTATTAAAAAAAGAGCAAAAAATCATATTAAATGATCGCATTTATGAGACGTGATACAAATTAATTCTCGTTCCTTCCAAAGTGTTAAAATTGCCGTGCTCGAACTCTGTTTCGTCTCAGCATGAAACCATTTCACGCAAATGTTTTCCATAAAAAAATCTCTCGTTTGCTAATTTCTGTCTCATTAGTCGATACATTTTCATTTTTGGTGTTTTTAGCAAATTAAGAAAAAATATAAAATAATCGTCGACAGCAGGATTCGAACCTGCGCAGGCAAAGCCCAACAGATTTCGAGTCTGTCTCCTTAACCACTCGGACATATCGACAATCTCAAGAGCACTCATTATTTTTAAGAATATCAAGTAAATGGCTTTGAAATTTGAGTGTTTTTACGTTCATATAATTATATTGAGTCATTTTAATTCCATGCTTTAAATTTCCTCTTTTTTAAAAAATAAAAATAAAAATTCCTCCTTAAATCAGATCAGTCCATCGAAACCGACCGAACACAGTTTGAGTTTATGGTGATTTGTGGTTGATTTGAATTATATTTAAATGAAGTAATTTGATTTTTTCCCCCTAAAATATCAAATCATTCAATCTGAATAAAGCTCTTTTTGTTACTAATTATAACATGTTAGTAATATTTATTTACAATTTATAACATGTTAGTAATTACAACCTCTTTGAATTTATTTAAAATTTCCTTCCATAATATTTATGCCCATGATTGATAAACGGGAGCTTTTATTACTCTATGTAATAATTTTCGGATTGAAAAACTTGTAATATCAATAAGTGTTCTTTATCGTCTTTTTTATATGTGCTATAATATTTAAAGTAGATATTTTGATTATAATAAAAATTGGAAGAATTAAATTATATTTTAATAATTTGAAAGGAGTAGTTGAAACTATAAATATGGTGATCTTTATTGTATGAAATTCATCAAAATATAATTTTACCCAATCAATGGCTTCTTGTAATTTGGCTCATTTCATTCTCTTCTCCTTGGGACCTTGACCATTAATGCTACCTTGTTCGGGCCTCATAAATGTAAGTAAATATATAGATTATATATAAAAAGAAAAAAAATTTATGTAAAATCATGTGCATCTCTCTCATTTGTTTGTTATCATCTTGACATATGTTGTTCGTTATTAATTTACGGAATGAAAAATATAGGTCCTAAATTTTTAATTCAACACACAATTTTTCTTAATCATAACTTATAATGTTAGGATTTTAATAATTTATTAATTTTAATGTGAAATGCGTTTGAAGATCTTTTCAATTCACACCACCTTAATTAATAATAACACCTTAAGGGTGTGATTGATATGTTGGAATAGATAGAGAATGAAATGATCATTCCTTAATCTATTCCAAATACATTGATTGATATATTTTTTGAGAAGAAATTATAATTCTATTAGGAATGGTCATTCCCATAAATAAAGGAATGATCATTCCTTACATATCTCATGAGTTTATGTATTCCACATTTTAAGGAATGAGATTTTTTCCCACAAGAAATATTATCATTCATTTCATAATATTACCTTCTACATACAACAATAAATATTTAATAATAATATTATTTTAATTAATAAAATTATTTAATAAAATTAAAAATAATAATCAACTCCAATAATAATAATAATAATAATAATAATAATAATCATATTGAATATAATAATATTAAAATATATAAATAGCATAAAATTCTCAATAATAATACTATATCTCAAAAAATATAAATTATAGCAAATTCTTAATAATATTTTAATAAAAAAAAATTATTATTTAATAATACATTATTAATAAAAAATATTAAAAAATAAATAACGTTATTATTAATTCATACTTTCAACAATAATTAAAAAAAATAGTAATATACTTATATATGTTTACTAAAATTATACTATTATTATAATAAACACAATAATAATATTATTTTTGTAACTATAAAAAATATTATTTTTAAAAATATATATTAAAAAGCTAAAAATTGTAATATATTAAAAATATATATAATAACAATAATATTAATATTAAAGTATAATTAATAATTAATAATAGTAATTTTAAAACAGATTCATCAATACGTATATTTCATTCCTATGTCATATCAGTCATAAGAATGATCATTCTTATATCATTCCATTCATGCCTTCACTCTATTCATTAATTTGCCTTCACTCTATTCATTAATTCATTCCATTCAGCCGCAATTCCATTTAGTCATACCAATCATGCCCTAATTGATTTTGTTTTTGTACGTGTTATGTGTTATCTCCTAAATATTATTAATATTATTTAGTAAAACTATCAACTATGATTGGAATATAAATATATAGATTAGTAGATTATCAAAGCGTATGACTTATTTAACCCCAAGGGTTGGCCCAGTGGTGGAGACTTGAGACTTAGAAGTGTGCTCCTCTCTAGGTCTAAGGTTCGAACCCTCTAAGGTGCGATCAATCCTTGAGATGAGTCAGTCCATACAAAGCATAACTCTGACTTGAAGTGGGTCCCCCGCTAGTGGACGGTGGGTTCTGGTCCCCTCGGATTAGTCGATCATTGGACCGGATACCGAGTTATCAAAAAAAAAAAACACGTACGACTTATTTATTATTTTTATGTATTCGATCATAACTATTCATCTCTTTATTAAACCGTTTTAATGCGCTTAATTGTAATTCTTCTATGTAATTCACAATCCTATATCAAGTTACACACAGACCGAACCTGCATTGCAAATAATTTACCTTAGAATTACAATTTATTTTATATGACTAACACTTATTTTGTAGTGAAATTTCTGAATAGGCTATGAAGATGGGAGCAGCAACAAGTTAAAAAATATCCAGAGCAGTAATGAGGAGGGCTTAATTGCAAAATCATGCAAGAAATTCACTGGTTTTAATAAGTGTTGAGGAGTTTTTCCAATATGTAGGGGGTGAACAGCCAGGAGACGAAGGTTGTTATTTGTTTGAAAAATACTGTAAAGATAACTGCCCATCCCAAATGGCCAACGCTGGGCTAACTAAACAGTTAGCAACCCAACTACCGATGGGCCAGACCCATTAAATTATTTTAATATATTTTTATGGCACAAAATTTGTTATGTTCAAATGAACTTGTGATTTTATGTATATTGTCATCAGATCAAAATAACTTATGAAATAAAAGTACTATTTTCTACTCTTGTTTTTAGTAGTCGTTATTTAATTATTTGAAATTGCATATAGGGATTAACGATCATCTCATAGTTAAAAATTAAGGTTGCTAGATAGATGTTGTTTTAATATTTATTTTCTGTATTTTCGAGAATATAAATAAATATGGAAAGGTGAAATATTAGAATCCCTCATTTTTATGGGAAAATAAAATTTAATCAAAAGAAACAATTAATAGAAAATGTACATAAACTCTCACATGATATATTTGTGTTAGTAAAATAAACGATCTCATGGAGATCGACTAGTGTTGTAAGATGTCTGACGATCAGTGACTGTGGATTAGTATTTCGCTGATGTGCAACAATGGCGAAAAAAAACGGTAGCAGATTTCTGTGGTGAGAAGGAAAAATTTGAATCACATGATTGCAGATGTGATTGTGGGCTTTCATTAGAGTAATCTTTGATTCAACAATTAAGAAATTGCAAGGCTGTGTAATGGGCTTAATTTGGGTGATCTTTCACTAATAATGAAAGAAATTTTGAGGATCAAAATTTAAGACTTTTGCCAATTAGTTTCAACGATACCATATAAAAAATCGAGTCAACGATAATATTATTGATCTTATGACAAGGTAAATAATCATGTACAATTATGAAATTATGAAGTAAGACTCGAAAAAAAGTACAAAATACATATATACATAAAGTGGGTATAATATGTGCATCCAGTGCAGACGTGCACTTATATAGTGCATTTTAGAACCGTGTAATTTGTTCTATTGAAAGATGCAACTTATTTTTTATTAATCCGATCAATGAACTTTTTTTTCATATTAATAGTTATATTTTGTCCATGGAATAAGTTTGTAGAAATTCACTGGTTTTAATAATTTTAAAATATATTATGAGTGCATGATGGAGTTGGATGCATACAAGGCTTAGTCATATACAAAATTACTCATAATATAATATTTAAAGTAAGTAGTTTGATTATAACAATAATTGTAAGAATTAAATTATATTTAATGGCTTGGAGGAGTAGTTGACAACTATAAATATGATGATTCCTATTGTATGAAATATATCAAAACATAATTTTACTCATTCAATGGCTTCTTATAGTTTGACTCATTTCATTCTCTTTTCCTTGGCCATTTCTGCCACCATGTTCGGATCTCATGAATGTAAGTAATTATACAGATTATATATGAATTAGAAAATATAATATAGGAAATTAAAGTCTCATTTGTGTGTTGTCCTCTTTCTATGTCGTGACCTAATAATTTATTTATTTATTTTGATGTGAATAGGTTTTGAGGATGGAAGCAATAGAAAGTTAAAAAATAGTGGGAGTGATATTTTTAAGGTAGGCATATGCAGTAATTTCAGGGGCTCTGATCGTTGTGGTAGTACTCGCCAAGAGTGTTGGTGTTGTAATCTTTATCATTCGTCAAAGTGTTTCAACTCTGCACAACTCTGTCAAATTAGTTGTGAGGAAGCAGACAACGGCCGTAACTAAACCACACACCCTTCTCAATATTGTGAATTAGTTTAATCATTTACAATAAATTAAAAAAAACAAAACGAATATCATATATATATTATATATGACGATGTATAATATGCACCAAGACATCGTGCAATTCAAGTGTATTTTTTATGCACCTATTATACGAAATAAATTTGATGCAATAATTATCCTTAATCGCATATTTTTTTTATTAAAATCTTGATCAATGATCGGTTCTCAATCATATACAAGATCCTCTATTTTGTCCATGGACATAACAAATATCATGCAAGAAATTCACTGGTTTTAATAAGTGTTTAGGAGTTTTTCCAGAAAATGAACAACCAGAAGAAAAAAGTTTGTTATTTGTTTGAAAAATACTCTAAAGATAACGTTCCATCCCAAAGGGCCGATGCTGGGCTAACTCAATAATTGGGAAAAATATTTTTAAGGACAATAATTTTAGGGAGGCTGTGTTTTAAGGATAATAATTCAACGGATTTGGAAATGTAGGACAATATGTTTTAAAATATGTAAATATAGGATAATATATTTTAAAATGTGTAAATGTAGGACAATTGAACCCAAATAAGCCAAAATCGGGCAAAAATATCATGTGAGGATTGTGCTCGATTGTCCTACATTTACGTATTTTTAAAACATATTGTCCTATATTTACAAATTTTAAAACATATTGTCCTATATTTACAAGTTTTAAAATATATTGTGCTATATTGCCCAAGCAGTAGTAAAATTATTGTCCTAAAAAACACAATTTAAAGTTATTATATTAAAAAATTATTCCCCTCAATAATTACCAGCCCAACTACCGATAGGCCAGATCCATTAAATTATTTTAATGTATTTATATGGCAAAAATTTGTTATGTCCAAATGAACTTGGAATTTTATGTATATTGTGTCAATCAATCAAAATAATTTATGAAATAAATGTATTATTTTCTATTTTGTTTTTAGTAGTTTTTATTTAATTATTTGATATTGCATATGGGGATTAAAGATCATCTCATAGTTAAAAATTAAGGTTGCTAGATAGATGTTGTATTAAATTTCAGTGGTGAGAAGGAGAAATTTGAATCATGTGATTGCAGACGTGATTCGTAGGCTTTGATTAGAGTAATCTTTAATTCAACAATTAAGAAATTACAAGGAGTGTAATGAGCTTAATTTGGGATTGCAAGGAGTGTAATGAGCTTAATTTGGGTGATCTTTGACTAATTAAGAAAGAAGGTTTGAGGATCAAAATTTAAGATTTTTACCAATTAGACTTTGATACCATATTAAAATTGAGTCAAAGATATCCTTCAAAAAAAAAATAAAAAATTTGAGTCAAAGATAATATTATTGATCTTATGACAAGGTAAATATACATGTACAATTATGAAATTATGAAGTAAGACCCAATGTGGACGAAGTACAAAATACATATATACAAAGAGTGTGTCTCATGTGCATCCAGGTGCACCGTGCACTCATAATGCATTTTAGAACCGTGTAATTTGTTCTATTGAAAGATGCAACTTATTTACACAGATCCGTGCAACTATTTTTTTCATATTATTAGTTGCACGGTTCCTTGTAAATAAGTTGCATTTTGCACGGTTCTAAAATACATTATGAGTGCATCATGGAGTTGGATGCATACAAGACTTAGCCATATACAAAATTACTCATAATATAATATTTAAAGTAAGTAGTTTGATTATAACAATAATTGTAAGAATTAAATTATATTTAATGGCTTGGAGGAGTAGTTGACAACTATAAATATGATGATTCCTATTGTATGAAATATATCAAAACATAATTTTACTCATTCAATGGCTTCTTATAGTTTGACTCATTTCATTCCCTTTTCCTTGGCCATTTCTGCCACCATGTTCGGATCTCATGAATGTAAGTAATTATACAGATTATATATGAATTAGAAAATATAATATAGGAAATTAAAGTCTCATTTGTGTGTTGTCCTCTTTCTATGTTGTGACCTAATAATTTATTTATTAATTTTGATGTGAATAGGTTTTGAGGATGGAAGCAATAGAAATTTAAAAATAGTGGGAGTGATATTGTTAAGGTAGGCATATGCAGTCATTTCAGGGGCTCTGATCGTTGTGGTAGCACTCGACAAGAGTGTTGGTGTTGTAATCTTTATCATTCGTCAAAGTGTTTCAACTCTGCACAACTCTGTCAAATTAGTTGTGAGGAAGCAGACAACGGCCGTAACTAAACCCCACACCCTTCTCAATATTGTCAATTAGTTTAATGATTTACAATAAATTAAAAAAAACAAAACGAATATCATATATATATTATATATGACGATGTATAATATGCACCAAGACATCGTGCAATTCAAGTGTATTTTTTATGCACCTATTATACAAAATAAATTTGATGCAATAATTATCCTTAGTCGCATATTTTTTTTATTAAAATCTTGATCAATGATCGGTTCTCAATAATATACAAGATCCTCTATTTTGTCCATGGACATAACAAATATCATGCAAGAAATTCACTGGTTTTAATAAGTGTTTAGGAGTTTTTCCAGAAAATGAACAACCAGAAGTAAAAAGTTGTTATTTGTTTGAAAAATACTGTAAAGATAACGTTCCATCCCAAAGGGCCGATGCTGGGCTAACTCAATAATTGGGAAAATTATTTTTTAGGACAATAATTTTAGGGAGGTTGTGTTTTAAGGATAATAATTCAACGGACTTGGAAATGTAGGACAATATGTTTTAAAATATGTAAATATAGGATAATATATTTTAAAATGTGTAAATGTAGGAAAATTGAACCCGAATAAGCCCAAATCGGGCTGAAATATCATGTGAGGATTGTGCTCGATTGTCCTACATTTTACGTATTTTTAAAACATATTGTCCTATATTTACAAATTTTAAAACATATTGTCCTATATTTACAAGTTTTAAAATATATTGTGCTATATTTCCAAGCCTGTAAAATTATTGTCCTTAAAACACAACCCCCTAAGTTACTGTCCTTAAAAAATATTATTCCCCTCAATAATTACCAGCCCAACTACCGATAGGCCAGATCCATTAAATTATTTTAATGTATTTATATGGCAAAAATTTGTTATGTCCAAATGAACTTGGAATTTTATGTATATTGTGTCAATCAATCAAAATAATTTATGAAATAAATGTATTATTTTCTATTTTGTTTTTAGTAGTTTTTATTTAATTATTTGATATTGCATATGGGGATTAAAGATCATCTCATAGTTAAAAATTAAGGTTGCTAGATAGATGTTGTATTAAATTTCAGTGGTGAGAAGGAGAAATTTGAATCATGTGATTGCAGACGTGATTCGTAGGCTTTGATTAGAGTAATCTTTAATTCAACAATTAAGAAATTACAAGGAGTGTAATGAGCTTAATTTGGGATTGCAAGGAGTGTAATGAGCTTAATTTGGGTGATCTTTGACTAATTAAGAAAGAAGGTTTGAGGATCAAAATTTAAGATTTTTACCAATTAGACTTTGATACCATATTAAAATTGAGTCAAAGATATCCAAAAAAAAAAAAAATAAAAAATTTGAGTCAAAGATAATATTATTGATCTTATGACAAGGTAAATATACATGTACAATTATGAAATTATGAAGTAAGACCCAATGTGGACGAAGTACAAAATACATATATACAAAGAGTGTGTCTCAAGTGCATTCAGGTGCACCGTGCACTAATAATGCATTTTAGAACTGTGTAATTTGTTCTATTGAAAGATGCAACTTATTTTTACGAGATCCGCAACTATTTTTTCATATTAATAGTTGCACGGTTCCTTGTAAATAAGTTGCATTTTGCACGGTTCTAAAATACATTATGAGTGCATCATGGAGTTGGATGCATACAAGACTTAGCCATATACAAAATAACTCATAATATAATATTTAAAGTAAGTAGTTTGATTATAACAATAATTGTAAGAATTAAATTATATTTAATGGCTTGGAGGAGTAGTTGACAACTATAAATATGATGATTCCTATTGTATGAAATATATCAAAACATAATTTTACTCAATCGATGGCTTCTTATAGTTTGACTCATTTCATTCTCTTTTCCTTGGCCATTTCTGCCACCATGTTCGGATCTCATGAATGTAAGTAATTATACAGATTATATATGAATTAGAAAATATAATATAGGAAATTAAAGTCTCATTTGTGTGTTGTCCTCTTTCTATGTTGTGACCTAATAATTTATTTATTAGTTTTGATGTGAATAGGTTTTGAGGATGGAAGCAATAAGGTAGGCATATGCAGTAATTTCAGGGGCTCTGATCGTTGTGGTAGTACTCGCCAAGAGTGTTGGTGTTGTAATCTTTATCATTCGTCAAAGTGTTTCAACTCTGCACAACTCTGTCAAATTAGTTGTGAGGAAGCAGACAACGGCCGTAACTAAACCACACACCCATCTCAATATTGTGAATTAGTTTAATGATTTACAATAAATTAAAAAAAACAAAACGAATATCATATATATATTATATATGACGATGTATAATATGCACCAAGACATCGTGCAATTCAAGTGTATTTTTTATGCACCTATTATATGAAATAAATTTGATGCAATAATTATCCTTAATAGCATATTTTTTATATTAAAATCTTGATCAATGATCGGTTCTCAATCATATACAAGATCCTCTATTTTGTCCATGGACATAACAAATATCATGCAAGAAATTCACTGGTTTTAATAAGTGTTTAGGAGTTTTTCCAGAAAATGAACAACCAGAAGAAAAAAGTTGTTATTTGTTTGAAAAGTACTGTAAAGATAACGTTCCATCCCAAAGGGCCGATTCTGGGCTAACTCAATAATTGGGAAAAATATTTTTTAGGACAATAATTTTAGGGAGGTTGTGTTTTAAGGATAATAATTCAACGGACTTGGAAATGTAGGACAATATGTTTTAAAATATGTAAATATAGGATAATATATTTTAAAATGTGTAAATGTAGGACAATTGAACCCGAATAAGCCCAAATCGAAATTTGAAATATCATGTGAGGATTGTGCTCGATTGTCCTACATTTTACGTATTTTTAAAACATATTGTCCTATATTTACAAATTTTAAAACATATTGTCCTATATTTACAAGTTTTAAAATATAATGTCCTATATTTCCAAGCCTGTAAAATTATTGTCCTTAAAACACAACCCCCTAAGTTACTGTCCTTAAAAAATATTATTCCCCTCAATAATTACCAGCCCAACTACCGATAGGCCAAATCCATTAAATTATTTTAATGTATTTGTTGTGTTCGATACAATTACTCAAATTAATCGAACACGTCAGAGGGACAAGTGTATTATTCAACTATTAAAATAACCACGCTCAATGGACAAGTGTGCACGGCGCTTGCCGAACAAACAAGTTTGCTCGCCAGCTCGCCACTTGCTAACTAACAGAGTTTTGTTCGCCAGCTCGCCACTTGCCAACCACGTAAGATTGCTCAACCAGCTTACCGAGTAAACAGGTTTGTTCACCACCTGCCAACCAAGAAAGTTTGTTCGCACCGCCAACCGCATGATGACTTGATACTATCCCCGAGATGATCCCCGGTTAGGCCGACGATCACCAAATAGAAATCGATAGTTCGAGTCAAGTGACCGAGGGGTCGATGTCCGGATTCGGAAGAGTCGAACTCAAGAAGTTCGAGTAACCCGGGGCGCTCGTACAACCCGAAGACTCGTGACAACCGAAGACTCAGATAACCTGAAGACTCAGGCAAGCTGAAGACTCAGATAACCTGAAGACTCAGGCAAGCTGAAGGCTCAGATAACCTGAAGCCTCGGATATCAAGGCTCGATATGCTCAAGAGGATGATTTCTAAGATAAAATTGATATGGTCAAAGGGGCGAACAGGGCAATCAGTCGAGCAGAAGATGATTCAGATGACCAAAAGAGTGCCTTATAAACAAGTAAGTGCAAAGATCAACCAGGAAGACTAGGTTGAAAACGTGGCAGCATCATATGAGTTCTTACAAGACACGAATTCTCCAGCTCATGCTTGCCAAACCAGCTCATGCTTGTCAAAGTACTATAAATAGAAGGAAAAAGAACAAGAGACGGGTTCAGAAAAATTCCAGAGTCAACAAAATTTTAGGTTCAAAAATCATCTATACCCAAGTATTCTCATACGTTGAGAAAAATCACTAGCACTCACACGCTTACTCTCCAAATCATCTTCTTTCATAGAAGCTTTCCTCATGACAAGTATCGTGTATTGTATATGTAAAACTCTCAATATGACATCCCTGGCTTGGAATACCCCCAGAGTTGTCATTTCTTGACGAACTGGGTCAACAAATTCCTGTTATTTACCGTATATTATACACGTACATATTTTGTTTGTGAGTTGTCATCAAACTAGCTACATAATATTCTCCATAAAAAACGACTCGCAACAATTGGCGCTAAAAGGAGGGTGGTGCTAAAAAACCAATCCATACACAATCCCGTAGATAGACGAGGCAGAAAAAAGAAATATAATGCCTCAATCTTGGAATACTCAGACAGAGAGGTCGGGATAGAACCGACCTCACGTTCAGAAAGAGGCTCAGCATCAGCCTCACAAAGATCAGACCGCGGAAACCATCAATTTTGAAGATATTGCCAACGATCCGGCAGCCACAACAAAGGCCATCACTTTCTTGTTGCGAGCACAGAAAGAGAGGGCCGAAAAAGAGTTGGCCAAGTTGAAAGCTCAAGATGATGATGATCGACGCTGGCATACACCTGATAGCGAGCAAGTTAAATTGAAAGCTGCGCGGAAGCGGGCCAACAAAAAAGCTGATGATATGTCGGACAACGAGCAGCCTCAAGGGTCCAGACCATCAGCGTTTGGATGTTTGAGGCTCTCCGTTAAAGACCGAATCGGCAATCATAGGCGCCAGGATCCCGGGAGGGAACAACCGACGAACATGCCGGCTCCCTCAGATCCTCATGATCGCCCGCATCCCGAAAGACAGCCGGAACCACAAAAATCGGCTGGAACTAAATTGTCTATCCATCACCGATTGGGTAGTCAAGGACGAACTTGGAAAGAGGGACTGCCCCATCATGAGCATGACCCCCTGGGTCCTCATGATGGGACACAACCCCGATCCAAGTCTGTCAGTTCCACGAAATTTGCAGAAATGCAAAAAGCGATCGAAGGTTTGCAGGCTGATCTGGCCGCAACGAAAGGACTCCCTCGGGCGAGCACAATGCCCTGCTCGCCACTAACACCGGCGATCATGGCAGCCGAAATACAAGAGAAAGTGGCAAAGATCCGACCACCAATCCCTATGTTCGATGCTGAGTCTGACCCACATGTTCATCTCAGCAAATACTCAGATTTTATGATCGCCATGGGCGCCACCGACGCGACGCAGTGCCGATCATTCCCCATGACGTTGGGCGACCGTGCCCAAAGATGGTTTTCTACTTTGCCCGCTATTGGGGAATAAGTTGCACAGATCTATTCGGGGTGAATATTTAAATACAAATTTAATTCTTATAATTATTACTAGCATGAATTAATCCTATATTAATTCAAATAATAATTCAACAACATATCATGCATATAATTAATTCACGTAAATCCTACGCATGCGGAATTCTATGAGTTTACGTGAACGTACCTCTTGGGATGACAGTGATCTGGCTGATTAGACTAACCAAAAGAACTTCCCAAGTATTCCCTTAGTCCTTGTTCGACTATCCGGTGGAAGGACACTTGTGAACAATTAACAAAAGGAAAATAAATTATGTTGCACCACCTTTGTGGATTTACTAATTTTTCCAGCACATGGAATTGTACTTGGGAATGAAAGAGTCATCCCCTATTTATAGCTAGGTGATGGTCGAAATTTTTGATAGAAAAACAATGTGGGAAAAACTTTTCTTGATCTCCAAGAAATCTTGAATATATCTATTATATTCTTTTTCCCATAATTATAATATTCCACAAAAATCCCACCTCACCTATATTATGGTATTTTCGAAAAATATGAGGTCCAAGATTCCAAGATTTGGATCTTCTTGAATTTATGAGATATTCTTGTATTTCATACATATCTTCATTCCATAACAAAATTCAAAGAAAATCTTTCTCCCCTCTTATCCATAATTTTTGAAAATAATAGGAAAAATTAAGCAACAATATTTATTTTATTTTACTCACCTTTTTAAGTTATTGGACTATATGTTGGGCTACTCAGGGGGCCTTTAGGAGAATTAAGATTGGACCTTCCAATGGATCTTGAATTACCAATATTGAGCCACAATATTATTCAAGCCCATAAATATTAATTAATCCCACTACATAATTAATATTGCACTATCCATCTTAACCCATATTACAGTCAATACGGCTCCCGGTTATTATTTCCCGTGTTTAAGATTATCTAGCCCATTAATTAATTCAAGCCGCTAAAATAGCTTTCCATTAATTAATATCTTTTATCCTTGGTCAAGGAACGGTTCAACATTATTATCCATACCGGAAACTAATTCCACTTGCAAGATTTGGTATGATAAAGCTTATGAACCTCCCAAGGGGGCAAATCAAACAAGCGTACTTGCACACGGTTCTTCGTATTAAATCTTAGCAATCACATGTGACCAATAATATTTCTCAAGATAAAAAGTATTGAATCTCGTTGATTCTCTACCCATGATAAGTCAAAGAAATAGTTACCAATCACAAGTGATCCTATTTAAGGAACGAAGATTAAGAAATAACGAACCACTGAGGTCTAATTCTTCCTTGTTCAGTTCTGAAGAATTTATCCTCCTGTAGGTCATATTCAGTGCATCAGTTATGCACTAGTGTAATCTCTTGGTCAAGACAAGCCAATCCGAGCCTTACACTTCAACCTTTCACGATGAGTTGTTCATTTCCATCTAGGCCGTGAATGGCGTACTTTTAGTTACAAGGGACTGTTAATTTAATCTTCTGTGATCTGGTATCACTAAATTAACTACAATGTAACACGTACGACTTATTGAACAGTTATGCAGTAAATATATGTAGCATTCGATAATATTTAAAGCATCAGTGATAAACAATTTATTTCAGTAAATAAGTCCGAAATTCAGTTTTGATTATACAAAGTAAAAAACATACTTTCCAGTATAATCCCAACACCCGCTGCGTCCATCACATCTTTCGCCCAGTTGGGACAGAAATTCCTGTCCCATTTCTCATCCATGTGTGCTCGCCCAGCGCCAAAACAAAGGTTGGCACATTTTTCCCAGCTAAAGGGTGAGTCAGATCGAGCATACATCGAAAGATTTGATAAATATTTGTACGATGGAGCCCCAGTTGAAGAGGATGCTAAGATCCTCACGGTGGTCGGAGGCCTGACCCTGAATACGGATATGTGGAAAGCCATGCATCAGGATTGGCCGAACACATATGTCGAGTTCCGAGAGCGAGCAGCCAAGATTATTGCCATGCAGGATCTGCTCGTCCAATCACGATTAGGTCAGGAAGCAACAACAAAAAGAGTTTTTAGTAAAAAAGTAATGAATGAAGGGGGGTATAAACCCCCAGGGTCTTTTAAACCATTCGAAGAAAGAGCAGAAGCAAATGCCCTACGACGTCTTCTGGGCGTTTCTGCGGAAACAATATTTAATCAAATCAAAGATCGGGACATGTTGGATAGGCCACGAAGAATCATAATGGATAAAAATCGGCTTAATGCTTCCAAGTTTTGTAGTTACCATGAGTACATCGGACATAATACCGAAGAATGTCGCGATTTACTTCGCTAACTTTGGAAGTTATATGAAGAGAATCGTCTTACGCAGTTCCTCAAAAAGCCGGTGAGCAGAGACTCCCGAACAGAAAAAACAGGTGATCGTAGGGGTAAGCGTAAGGCCGAAGAAACATCTGACAGTGATCCCGAGGAATCCCGCAAGAGGTCGGAATTATCCAAAAGAGGGGCACCTACCATGAGTAGAGGTCGGGAGAGTCAAGAAATCCACATGATACGTCCTGATTATGGTCCAGTGGGTGGATGCTATCAGGCACCGACTTTATCGAACAGGCGGACAAAGATGGAGATGCGTGCCATGCAAAGCATCCATCAGGTGAAGGTGGCGAGCACATAAGCTAGTACACCACCCTCTCACCAAATCATGTTTTCGGAAGATGATCTTGACGGCATAATCACCCCCCACAATGACTCTCTAACCATCAGCGCTCGACTTCTCGGTTTGAAGGTGCATCGCCTCCTGGTCGATACCGGAGCATATGTGAACATTCTGTTCGTCAACACTCTGCACCAAATGGAGAAGCAAGTTGGGGACTTGAGTAGTTATATAGAACCGTGTGATCACACCATGGGTTTTGGGGAATCTGTAACCCGGCCCTATGGTATGATCAGGTTAGGAGTCGAGCTAGAATCAACTTTAATCCGGAGATCCGACGAACTAGAATGCTAGATTTTGTAATCGTTGATGCTCCATCTACCTATAATGGGTTCTTAGGTCGCCCGTTTATTCAGGAATTTAAAGCTGCCTATTCGACTTATTATTATTGTGTTAAATTTCCAACTCAAGAGGGAACAGGTAGCGTAAAAGGCGACCAGAAAAAAGCTCGAGATTGTTTGCTATCATACGCGCCAGAAAAGCAAAACATCATCAACATGATGGAGCAAACATTGGAAACCGGAGAATCAAGCCAACAGGCGAATACATTGCCAAGATATCCCTTTTGACGAGCACGCCTCCACGAGCGGACATAGAACCTGGGATGATAGCCCATGTTCCAGATTTAATGAACATTGATCCGCCAAACGAGCTACCGAATTTAGAACCTCGTGTAGGTTTTGAACTTATGGAGGTAGATGACGAACACCGGGGGTCGATCGAAGATCCTCGATGGAAGCAAAAAAAGAGGCGAGCAACACCTGTTGAACAATTAGAGTCTGTCAATATTGACCCGAACAGACCAGAATTAGAAGTGTTTATTGGTTCGGAATTACCAGAACCTTTCCGAACAGAAGTGATTGCATATCTTCGAGCAAACTTGGATGTGTTCGCTTGGTCACATGAAGACATGGTTGGCATTGATCCTAAACATGCATGTCATTCTCTTAATCTTGACCCAACGCAAACTCCAATAATCCAGAAGCGCAGAAAATTCAGTCCGGAGAAGTATGCAGCTATGGATAGTGAAATCAAAAAATTGCTCGACAATAAACTGATTCGAGAAGTAAAATGCCCAAGATGGCTTGCAAACCCTGTGCTCGTCTGCAAATCTAACGGAACTTGAAGGTTATGCATAGATTTCACTGATTTAAACAAGGCATGCCCGAAAGACAATTTCCCGATGCCCATATCGATTATTTGGTCGATAATACAGCAGGACATGAGCTCATGACCTTCATGGATGCATTTGCTGGCTATCACCAAATACCCATGCATCTGGACGATCAAAAGAATACGGCATTCTGCAGCGAAAAGAATATGTATTGTTGGCAACGCATGCCATTCGGATTAAAGAATGCCGGAGCAAAAGTATCAACGTTTGGTGAACAAAATGTTCGACGAACACATAGGCCGAACAATTGAGGTTTATATTGATGACATTGTGGTAAAAAGCGAGCACAAGGAAGACCACATCATCCACCTCACACAAATGTTTGATATTCTCAGGGGGTATAACATGAAGTTAAATCCGAAGAAATGCAGTTTCGGGGTTCACTCAGGAAAATTCCTAGGGCATATGGTCAGTCAACGGGGAATTGAAGCGAACCCATCAAAGATTCAAGCCATGCTTGATATGCAGGCCCCCAGGAGTGTGAAAGAGGTCCAAGAATTAACCGGACATTTAGCTTCCGTAAGACGTTTATATCACGAACTGGGGACAAATGCAAACCTTTATTCGATGCTTTAAAGAAAGGAAAATTCCAGTGGACAGAGCATTGCCAAAATGCATTCGAGTCATTAAAACGATATTTAGCAGATACACAAACATTATCTAAGCCTATTCCAGGCGAACAACTTTATCTGTATCTTGCTGCATCCGAACATGCAATTAGTGATGTGCTCGTGCGGGCAGAGGGAGCGACACACTTGCCTATTTATTATGTAAGTCAGGTGCTCAAAGAAGCCGAGCTCCGGTACCCTCCACTGGAAAAACTTGCATATGCTCTCGTTATAAGTGTTCAAAAACTGCGACCATATTTTTTCGATCACTCAGTCGAGGTATTAACCACATTTCCATTGCGACAAGTTCTCCACCGACCAGACACTGCGGGAAGATTACTCAAGTGGGCGGTGGAGTTAGGCCAATTTGGCATTACGTTCGCCACACGAACAACAATGAAGGGCCAGGCTATGGCCGATTTCATGGTCAAGTTGACATATCCACAAATGCCCGAAAGAGGTGTCGACCAACCATGGCATATGTATGTAGACGGCTCATCAACAAGTTCAAGAGCCGGAGCGGTGTGGTTCTCATCAAATTAACTCGACAAACTTTTCACGATGACCATCCGGTTGATTTCCCAGCCACAAATAATGAAGCGGAGTACGAAGCCTTGATCGTTGGGTTACACATGGCTATGACAATGGGAATTCAGAGGCTGATGATTTATAGCGATTCTCAAATAATCGTATACCAAGTAATAGGCGAGTACGAGGCCAGAGGCGAAAGGATGGCACAATATCAGCAACTAGCAAAGGAGTTGCTTGAACAATTCGAACAAGTTTTCATAGAACAATTACCACAATTGGATAATTCGTTCGCTGATGCCTTGGCACGTTTGGCAACAGCAGAAGGAGTGACGAACACGATGGACATTGTGGTCGTCACAACTTGTTCGCCATCAATCCCCAGAGTTGTGGTCGCCCATGTGACATGACGAGCAAGAAAACACGGATGACTCAATTCTAAGTTACTTACAAAAAGGACTTCTCCGCGAAAGTAAAGCACAAGCTACTCGCCTCGGATTACAAGTCGCTTTCGTTATACTATCTTAGATGAGCATTTACAAAAAAAGTTTCTCACTTCCATTATTGAAGTGTATTACTCAAGAAGGGTCATGTAATTACGGAACAAATTCATGATGGAGTATCACGGAAACCATATGGTGGGCTTGTCTGGCACATAAAATTATCGAACAAAGGTTATTATTGGCCGACCCTAAAAAAAGATTAATTTCGCGTATGCTCATGGCGTGTCACAAGTGTCGGTACATGCCCCACTTATCCATAGCCCACCGAAGAACTAGTGTGGGTTTCTGACCCGTGGCCATTTGCTAAATGGGGAATCGATTTAATCGCCCATTTCCTCTTTGGCGCATCGGGAGTAAAAATATGTTGTGGTTCCGTTGATTACTACACTAAATGGGCGGAAGCCGGTTATTGTTAAAGCCACCGAACAAAGAATGTGGAACTTTGTTTGGAAAAATATCATTTGTCGTTTTGGGCTTCCCCAATCATTGGTAACGGATAATGGCAAAGCAGGTTTGATGGAAGTGAATTCGACAAAATTGTGCTCATTGGGGCATAAAAAAACATTACTCAACTCAGATTATCCCCATCAAAACGGA
The DNA here is from genome assembly GCA_037126765.1 of Stenogyne calaminthoides. NCBI lineage: Eukaryota > Viridiplantae > Streptophyta > Magnoliopsida > Lamiales > Lamiaceae > Stenogyne > Stenogyne calaminthoides. Next base: position 7,353,796 of record JBBCBC010000001.1, on the reverse strand, counting down.
CAAGTTGAAGTCGTTAATAAAATTATCAAGCATACCTCAAGGCTAGACTTGATAATTCGGGGGAGGATGAAATTTGAAGAGTTGCTCGAACTATTATGGACCTATCTAACTACTTTCGAGAACATCAACTGCGGAACCCCGTTTGCTTCGGCATTTGGGCGGAAAGAAGCTATTATACCCGCGAAATAAAGATTAGAAGTCATCGGACAATGACTTTTGGAGAGCACATCAACGACCAGGCGCTCGCCCTAAGTGCAGACCTGTTAGAAGAAAGAAGGATGGGGGCTGATTTCAAGAACGCCATGTATAAAAAAAGATCAGAAAAGTTCTATAACTCCAAAGTCGAAACACGCAGGTTCAACGTGGTAATTTGGTTTTAAGACGAGCAACGGGGTACCAAGTGGTGTGTTCGGCCGAGCATGGGAAGGTCCATTCAGAGTTACAGAACGTTTGTTAAATGGGGCATATGATTTAGAAGACCTGAATGGAGTCCCGTTGTCCTACTCATGGAATGCGTCAAATCTGAAAATATATTATTAGTAACCGACAAGCACAATTGGCCGAGCATAATTAGCTATTCAGCTAAAACGAGCACAACTGGCCGAACATAATCAGTCATTCAGCTAAGACGAGCAGGACAATCATGAAGGAAGAACACACCGTGTTCGCACAAATCTTCTAGAAAAAAATTCTGGCCAACACCATTGAAAGATAGAAGATACGTGTCAAAACAAGTTGAGAAGTGGTGGCAACCAAAAAAGGAACGTGTCAATCCTTGAATAAGAACTGGCAAAAAACCGGACATATGTCAAAAGGAGGATTCAAAGCGGACATATGTCAAAAGGAGGATTTAAAGTAAGAAGGCCAACACCAACTAGCTATGCCAGCACTTGTTTGGGATAATGGTATAAATAGGTGTATTGATAGCTGAAGAAAGTGGAAGAAAAACAAGAGAAAAAAGAAAAAAATACTACAGACATAGTAGAAGAAAATTCAGTTATCGAGTAAAAGTTGGTTTGGTATGCCTCCAGACGAAGTATCCAGTACTCGATTCAGCTATCATTCTGCTGAATCGATCATCTATCCTGGCGCTTGCTCTAGTACGAGCTTTTTACCCCATAAGACACTCCGAGCACAGGTTGGCGCTCATTACGGACTCAAGATGCTCGGCAGAGTCATGGTTGCCACTCCACATTACTCACTGCTTATGCAGTAGTAAATCACTAGTCCCCTACGCATCCCCAAAATCTCCTCAGAGGGGAGGGATATCGTGGTATCCGCTCGAAACAACACGCGGATGCTGATGCTCAGGCATCTACAGAAGGGATAAAAAGGTGCGAGCAGAGGCTTTTGCCCGCACCTGATATAGGCGAGCAGGCGTGCTCGCCACATGCTCATGTCCGCAGCAGCCCGCATAATCACAACTTGTCCAGGAGGGTCAAACGCTTATGTTGCTGCTGCTTGAGCATGTTTCTTAAAGAAGGGTAGACAGGCTGATCCGCCTCATGCTTATCAACATCAATTCCGCGGACGAGATGAGGCCAGCTCATGTCTATTCAAGACAAGGTTTTGAATTCAACAAAAGCATAGATGTCTATAGTTATGTGTAATAGACAGTCTTCTTCAAATGTAAAAGTTGTAATATAATACAACATGTTGAAAAACATTTTTTTTTGTTAAGTTTTTCTAGTTGAAGCCTATCAGAGGTCGCACCTAAGTCGGACGACCCAAACAAAGACGAACGAGCCGAAGTTTATGTTCACCTGACGAAACAGTTCGTACTCAGATACCCGTAGCAAAGCGAGTAATGGGTACGCAGTCGCAACTAAATAAGACGACTCGTACTTACAGATACCCGCAACAAAAAGCGAGTGATGAGTACGGGGTCGCAGCTAAATAAGACGACCCGAGTACGAAGTGATCGCGCCTAAATAAGACGATCACGAAACAAGAAATGGGGGGTTGCATATAAGTTAACCCATCTAGTCTCAGCTAAATAAGACGATCAACCTGATTGCACCTCAATAAGACAATCAAAAACCATAGAAGTCAGGGTGGAGCATAGACACATATCATGTTCGAATTCATTCAGAAGAAAAGAGGCATAAACTAGGAAACAAGACCAACATCAACCATTCATCAGCAACAACATTCATCCTCAACAATCAGGTTAGAGGAAATTGTTCAATAAGCAAATTCAACTATTCAACAGCAAAATTGTTCGAACAAGAAAGAAGAAGACAAAAATTACACAATGGTTCAGATGAAATTGTTCAACAAAGCAAAAAGCAAAATTAAGGAACAAATTCATCATTGGGGGTAGGCGGAAGCGATGTATCGAACAAATCCTGCCTCATCTGCTCGGCCTCTTCAGGAGCAGCTCCTCCAGCATCATCCTGCCTAGTTTGCTCGTCAGGAAGCACATTCTGCTCGGCTTCGGGAGGCCCCCTTTGTTCGTTATGTACCTGATCGAACTAGTGCTCGGCTCGGTGAATTTGGTCGACAACATCATTAATGTCCGCATCCGAACCATCTTCCTCATCCAAAATAGGATCATCAATCTCGACCCCATCAGGAAGATTGGAGAAGTCGCACAGATCACTCAAACAAAAAATTGAAAGGTTGCGATCTGGGGGGTTGTCGATCAGGTACTTCTCAAAATGGGATACGAGTTAGGCAATCTGTTCGGCAGTGAGCGTGTGTCTAGCAGAACAGATGGCATCGGCAAAGGCGCATATATAAGAGAAATTCGACATGGAATCAACATACTCCTCACCGTGCAACTTTGAATTTTCAAGACCCAAACGAGTGTTTGAGTCAAAGATATCCTTCAACAAAAAAAAAATTTGAGTCAAAGATAATATTATTGATCTTATGACAAGGTAAATATACATGTACAATTATGAAATTATGAAGTAAGACCCAATGTGGACGAAGTACAAAATACATATATACAAAGAGTGTGTCTCAAGTGCATCCAGGTGCACCGTGCACTAATAATGCATTTTAGAACCGTGTAATTTGTTCTATTGAAAGATGCAACTTATTTACACAGATCCGTGCAACTATTTTTTTCATATTAATAGTTGCACGGTTCCTTGTAAATAAGTTGCATTTTGCACGGTTCTAAAATACATTATGAGTACATCATGGAGTTGGATGCATACAAGACTTAACCATATACAAAATAACTCATAATATAATATTTAAAGTAAGTAGTTTGATTATAACAATAATTGTAAGAATTAAATTATATTTAATGGCTTGGAGGAGTAGTTGACAACTATAAATATGATGATTCCTATTGTATGAAATATATCAAAACATAATTTTACTCATTCAATGGCTTCTTATAGTTTGACTCATTTCATTCTCTTTTCCTTGGCCATTTCTGCCACCCTGTTCGGATCTCATGAATGTAAGTAATTATACAGATTATATATGAATTAGAAAATATAATATAGGAAATTAAAGTCTCATTTGTGTGTTGTCCTCTTTCTATGTTGTGACCTAATAATTTATTTATTAATTTTGATGTGAATAGGTTTTGAGGATGGAAGCAATAGAAAGTTAAAAAATAGTGGGAGTGATATTGTTAAGGTAGGCATATGCAGTCATTTCAGGGGCTCTGATCGTTGTGGTAGCACTCGACAAGAGTGTTGGTGTTGTAATCTTTATCATTCGTCAAAGTGTTTCAACTCTGCACAACTCTGTCAAATTAGTTGTGAGGAAGCAGACAACGGCCGTAACTAAACCACACACCCTTCTCAATATTGTCAATTAGTTTAATGATTTACAATAAATTAAAAAAAACAAAACGAATATCATATATATATTATATATGACGATGTATAATATGCACCAAGACATCGTGCAATTAAAGTGTATTTTTTATGCACCTATTATACGAAATAAATTTGATGCAATAATTATCCTTAATCGCATATTTTTTTTTATTAAAATCTTGATCAATGATCGGTTCTCAATAATATACAAGATCCTCTATTTTGTCCATGGACATAACTAATATCATGCAAGAAATTCACTGGTTTTAATAAGTGTTTAGGAATTTTTCCAGAAAATGAACAACCAGAAGAAAAAAGTTGTAATTTGTTTGAAAAATACTGTAAAGATAACGTTCCATCCCAAAGGGCCGATTCTGGGCTAACTCAATAATTGGGAAAAATATTTTTTAGGACAATAATTTTAGGGAGGTTGTGTTTTAAGGATAATAATTCAACGGACTTGGAAATGTAGGACAATATGTTTTAAAATATGTAAATATAGGATAATATATTTTAAAATGTGTAAATGTAGGACAATTGAACCCGAATAAGCCCAAATCGGGCTGAAATATCATGTGAGTATTGTGCTCGATTGTCCTACATTTTACGTATTTTTAAAACATATTGTCCTATATTTATAAATTTTAAAACATATTGTCCTATATTTACAAGTTTTAAAATATATTGTCCTATATTTCCAAGCCTGTAAAATTATTGTCCTTAAAACACAACCCCCTAAGTTACTGTCCTTAAAAAATATTATTCCCCTCAATAATTACCAGCCCAACTACCGATAGGCCAGATCCATTAAATTATTTTAATGTATTTGTTGTGTTCGATACAATTACTCAAATTAATCGAACACGTCAGAGAGACACGTGTATTATTCAACTATTAAAATAACCACGCTCAATGGACAAGTGTGCACGCCGCTTGCCAAACAAACAAGTTTACTCGCCAGCTCGCCACTTGCCGACTAAGCGAGTTTTGTTCGCCAGCTCGCCACTTGCCAACCACGTAAGATTGCTCAACCAGCTTACCTAGTAAACAGGTATGTTCGCCACCTGCCAACCAAGAAAGTTTGTTCACAGCTCGCCAAATCTGGCATGATGACTTGATACTATCCTGAGATGATCCTGAAGATATGCTGATCAGATCAGTCAAATAGAAATCAGATAGCCTGAGTCAAGTGACCTGAGGGTCAGGATGTCCGAATTCAGAAGGGCTGAACTCAGTAAGCCTGAGTAACCTGAAGGCTCAGAAAACCTGAAGACTCAGACAACCTGAAGACTCAGATAACCTGAAGACTCAGGCAAGCTGAAGGCTCAGATAACCTGAAGCCTTAGATAATCTGAAAGCTCAGATATGCTCGAAGAGGACAAATTTCAAGTATAAAATTGATATGGTCAAAGGGGCGAACAGGGCAATCAATCGAGTAGAAGATGATTCGGATGACCACTTATAAACAAGTAAGTGCAAAGATCAACCAGGAAGACTAGGTTGAAAACGTGGCAGCATCATATGAGTTCTTACAAGACACGAAGTCTCCAGCTCATGCTTGCCAAACCAGCTCATGCTTGTCAAAGTACTATAAATAGAAGGAAAAAGAACAAGAGACGGGTTCAGAAAAATTCCAGAGATCACAAAATTTTAGGTTCAGAAATCATCTATACCCAAGTATTCTCATACGTTGAGAAAAATCACTAGCACTCACACGCTTACTCTCCAAATCATCTTCTTTCATAGAAGCTTTCCTCATGACAAGTATCGTGTATTGTATATGTAAAACTCGCAATATGACATCCCTGGCTTGGAATGCCCCCAGAGTAGTCATTTCTTGACTAACTGGGTCAACAAATTTATGTTATTTACCGTATATTATACACGTACTTATTTTGTTTGTGAGTTGTCATTAAATTAGCCACATAATATTCTCCATAAAAAACGACTCGCAACAGTATTTATATGGCAGAAATTTGTTATGTCCAAATGAACTTGGGATTTTATGTATATTGTGTCATCCAATTAAAATAATTTATGAAATAAAAGTATTATTTTCTACTTTTGTTTTTAGTAGTTTTTATTTAATTATTTGATATTGCATACGGGGATTAAAGATCATCTCATAGTTAAAAATTAAGGTTGCTAGATAGATGTTGTATTACATTTCAGTGGTGAGAAGGAGAAATTTTGAATCATGTGATTGCAGACGTGATTCGTAGGCTTTGATTAGAGTAATCTTTAATTCAACAATTAAGAAATTACAAGGAGTGTAATGAGCTTAATTTGGGATTGCAAGGAGTGTAATGAGCTTAATTTGGGTGATCTTTGACTAATTAAGAAAGAAGGTTTGAGGATCAAAATTTAAGATTTTTACCAATTAGACTTTGATACCATATTAAAATTGAGTCAAAGATATCCTTCAACAAAAAAAAAAAATTTGAGTCAAAGATAATATTATTGATCTTATGACAAGGTAAATATACATGTACAATTATGAAATTATGAAGTAAGATCCAATGTGGACGAAGTACAAAATACATATATACAAAGAGTGTGTCTCATGTGTATCCAGGTGCACCGTGCACCCATAATGCATTTTAGAACCGTGTAATTTGTTCTATTGAAAGATGCAACTTATTTTTACTGAACCATGCAACTATTTTTTCATATTAATAGTTGCACGGTTCCTTGTAAATAAGTTGCATTTTGCACGGTTCTAAAATACATTATGAGTGCATCATGAACTTGAATGTATACAAGACTTAGCCATATACAAAATTACTCATAATATAATATTTAAAGTAAGTAGTTTGATTATAACAATAATTGTAAGAATTAAATTATATTTAATGGCTTGGAGGAGTAGTTGACAACTATAAATATGATGATTCCTATTGTATGAAATATATCAAAACATAATTTTACTCATTCAATGGCTTCTTATAGTTTGACTCATTTCATTCTCTTTTCCTTGGCCATTTCTGCCACCATGTTCGGATCTCATGAATGTAAGTAATTATACAGATTATATATGAATTAGAAAATATAATATAGGAAATTAAAGTCTCATTTGTGTGTTGTCCTCTTTCTATGTTGTGACCTAATAATTTATTTATTAATTTTGATGTGAATAGGTTTTGAGGATGGAAGCAATAGAAAGTTAAAAAATAGTGGGAGTGATATTGTTAAGGTAGGCATATGCAGTAATTTCAGGGGCTCTGATCGTTGTGGTAGTACTCGCCAAGAGTGTTGGTGTTGTAATCTTTATCATTCGTCAAAGTGTTTCAACTCTGCACAACTCTGTCAAATTAGTTGTGAGGAAGCAGACAACGGCCGTAACTAAACCACACACCCTTCTCAATATTGTGATTTAGTTTAATCATTTACAATAAATTGTTAGGTCCAATTATTTTAGGAATTTTATGTTATCCCTTAAATTAATAATATTTATTTTTATTTTGTGTTATTTTAATTAAGATGGACTATTCTGTTATCTCTTCTTGTGATGTTTTTTTAACTTTGATTTGAAATATGGTGATTGATTATCTCATCTAAAAGTTAAATAACCATTCCTTAACTTTTGGAATCATTTCCTCAAGATGCATGAAAATATGTCGAACTACATAGTCAATGGTCTGGCCTGCCCTATTTAAAAAATGAGTGGAGGTAAGACACTTTTAAAGCCTATTTAACTAGACTACATATATGCAAAAATGCGTTGCAATTGGTAAAAAATTATTTGTCAATTTTTCATTACAAAGATGTCAAAAATATTAATTTTTCTGATTTTTATAATGATTTTTCATGTAATTTAGCACTTTTGCTTCAAGATTTCGAGGGTATTTGCAAGCATAACTAGATGGGGGGCATAATCACTTTTTTAAAGCCAATTTCTTACAATTTTAACTTTTCAGAAGTTCAAATGCAGTCTTTCTTTTGTTAAAAACGAACACCCCTTTAAGTTTTTGATTAGTTAATAAATTTTTCTATTGATTTGTATATAAAGTGCAATCACTATGAATTAAGAGATGTATATATTTCAAAAATTACTCAAAACATCTTATGACATTACATGACATAGTATCATAACAGTGCTTAAATAAATGTGCAGTAACACCACTTTAAATAAATGTGCAGTAACTGTACAAAATGGTAAAATAGAAAAATGACTCTAATATGAAAGTCCTTTATCATATGGAATTCATCAAAAGGAAAATCTTAATTTTGATCATTAACTATATCAATGGCTTCTCAGGGTTTGGCCTCTTTCATTTTCTTCTCCTTGATACTTTTTTCCTTACTCAGATTTCACGAATGTAAGTGTAAATTACGTACTAGAAAATATCATGTGCATCAAATTTTATTTTTTAAATTTCTTTTTCCATTTGATGGAATTATTGTAACTTTTTATATGCTTCTTCTTATGATTCGTTATATTCAATATACGAATGATATCCCAGTCAACACATGATGTATATCGAAAATAATAAAACATATAATAAAATACCAAATGTACCACCAACTGACCATTTTGTAATGCTTTTAATTTATAATATTTTCGCGCGTTTGAACAATTCAAATTATAGGTTACGAGAATGGGAGCAACACAGAGTTGAAGAATATTAATGAACAAAAAATAAATTTAAGTTTATGCAAGGCTTTCAAAAATTGTATTCGTTTTCCTGTGTGTTGGTGTTGTTTACCTATTACTCCCTCCATCCCAAATATATAAGGCTTATTTGACTTTTTACACAAATTAAGAAATTGTTTTGGAAAAGTAAATTAAATAAACAAAATTTCTATTATATCCTTATTTAATGATTTTTATAGTTTCCAACCTAATTAATGCATAAGGTTATATACTTTATGTAGAAACAAAGTCATATATATTTGGGACATTCATAAAAGAAAAACAAACTTATATAATTGAGGCGGGAGAGTACAAGGAAGTCAGTATGCTGGAGCAGTGAAAGAATATGTAGACAACAAGGTTGTCCACATACAGAGCCTCAAGGGCCAGGAGGGGTAAAACTGTCATTGCCACCTCTTTGAATTTATTTAAAATTTTCTTCTATAATATTTATGCCCATGATTGATAAATGGGAGTTTACTCTTTGAATTTATTTAAAATTTTCTTCTATAATATTCTATGTAATAATTTCCGGATTGAAAATTCGTAATCTCTATCTGTGTTGTTTACAATATAAATTACAGCTTTTAAATTAAAATCGAAGCCGCTATATAAATAGAGATAACTAAATTTTAGAGTTGACAAAAATTCATATTAGACGAGGTACAATTTAGCACAAATCAATATTCATTATTTCTAAAGTGTTAAAGATCAATGTCTAAATTATGTCACATGAAAGTGTGGCTCTTTAGATTTAATGCAATCAACTAAAAATAGTAAATTTCCTCAAGTTCGTATTAATATGATTTTTAAAAAAAATTTACTTACTAATTTTTAGTTAAGATTTTTTTTTTTATTCTCCACCTTATATTTTTTATTCTTCAATTATCTCTCATATCTTCGTATATCACATATTATTATTTCCTTTAATTTTTTTAATGGTCTCTCTCATCTTTTAATTGATTAAGGTAAAATGTTTAAATTTTGTGTTCTTTTAATGATTTTTTTAAATCCCTAAAAAATACTTAATCCGAAAAAAAATGTGGAGTAATATATATTTTATTATGTCAATATCGCTTAAGAAAACCCTACATTGTAAAATCTGGGAATAAAAAAGTTTACTAAACAATTATAATAATTAATAGACAAAATCTTTATACATGTAGACTAGTTTTACCTACAAATCATATGTACTTCACTATTTTGTGTATATTTCTAAACAAATTAGTTGTTTCATTAAAAGATGTTAATTTGATGGTATCTATACTATTTTAAAAAGAGGGTTGGGTTTAGAAATCATTTTTTTACCTATTTACCCTTAGCTCTTTTTATGTTTATCATTTTCACCCTCTCGTATGTATTTTATTATGCCCTTTCAATTTTTCACGCTATATTAAGAAATCTGCCACCAAACCCGGCTGTGATGATGGATAACTTACCGGTGACAACGGCGGCCGATATCGTCGCTACAGCCGCGAGGACGTGGCTGAACGGGCAGGGTAGAGGCACGGGAACCGAAAGAGAAGGACCGCGATAAGGAAGAGGAAGGGTCAGGCGGGGAGTCTTCGAATTCCCGGACCGTTTTGCATCGGCCATATATGGTTGCAGAGCTTGGGAGAAAGGTCTGAGATCTCCACATATTCTTTCTATAGTTGAAATTTCAAAAGTAGGTGAATATTTAGTTTGATGTTTTTTTATGGGAGCAATTTTTAGAATTTTTACAAAGTTTGGAGCAACAATTTTAATGCATGGGCTTTGGTTTTCTTATATTGATTTAATGTATTCTCATTTTGGTATCATTGTTTTGTATCATTATGGTAAATAGACTTTGGTTTTCTTATTATTCGCAGTTGATACGAAGAATGGAAAGGGGCGACGTTGACGACGGCCGGAGGAGAGAGAGATAGATCGGCGTTGTGCGCTGAACCCCGTGACTCTCCGCGGGCTTTCGACGTCGGCTAGGGCGTCAGATGAGGGGGACATAGACCACCGTTGAAAGATAACTCTTTCATTTCTGCAAGACACGACTTGATCAATGCATTTGAAAGGTAAAAATATGTTTACACACATACTCGATAGCATGTAATGTGATGAGACTTGAATCCTAGACATACTACTCTTTGGTGTTAATTTGCTTAATTTAAATTATTCTCTGCTTTTCTTATTTTAATTTTTATGTTTTTGATTCTTTATTCATCCATGCCTTTCTTTTGTTTTTTCTTTTGTTTTCCAGTGCCTGCGCAGATTCTTATGTGCATCAATTTTTGGACGAAGGGCTACCTTTTTTTTTGGGGAGGTCTTAGTTCTTCGTAAAAGAAGCTTTTCAATCTTTTGGGACGGAAATATGGTGAATATATGCCAAACTTTGCTACTAATTAAAATATATTTTCTGACAAGAGATTTGAGGCAGAGGACATGGTCCTGCCCCGCGAATTATGTTAGTTGCTTACTCATGTTCAAATAAATTGTAGGCACATGAAGTCGGAGTAGTTCTGGTGAAAGCATACTTTTAAGTTTAAGTGGTGGTACAATTACTCAAGCACATAGTACCTTGTGCAGATACTATGAATATCTTTGTGGAAACGGATAAAAGTTATGATATGTATCCTGTGTGAATATGCCTTTCTAGAGTTATGAAGACATTTTACTGATTTGGTACACTGTGCTTTGTTACTAAGTTAATCTGTGGGGACTTGAATGTGAAAGTTTTGAAAAGGTACTGTTTATGTTTTTTTCATTCGATGAACAATAAAAATGGTATAATTAGCATGTGATTTGAGATCATATGATCCAACAAGTAATTCAAAATGACATGATTTATGCTGGAAAAAACTAACTTTCCATAATGTATAAGCAGCAAGACACTGTGGAGGTAAAATAAGTCAAATGAACCAAATCTCGATAGAGTTATAGTTAAAGAGCAAATATAGGAGTTGCTCAAAAAGCAATTATTATCACTGGTCTAGCACTACAAAATTGATGAATAATTGACATTGGAGTATGTAAACTTTTAAGATGCCTCCTTCCCACCATGAAAAGAAGAAATGCCATAATCACTTGGAAGTTCTTTAAATGAATGAGAGTCTTATTGTCTTGAGGTTCTACACAGACTTTTGCTGATTTATTCTTCTGTGCTTTTATAATTAGTTGTTGTTTATGTAATTCTTGGTTTGTGGTCCTGTAATTCTTGTGTCTCTGAAAAGTGAGAGTTTTGATATGTGTAGTAGGTTTGATAGTTGCAGGCTGCTGTTTATGCTTTTTGGTTGAAGACCAAGTATATTCTCCGAGATATTGAAGCAAAGGTGCATTGTTTTTTTCTTAGGCAATCGAGATTCAGATATGATTTTATCACAACATCCGAGCCAAGTGTTGTCACTTTTCAGCATATCCATAATTACATGGAGTTGAATGAATTAGAAAATCCTCTAAACACGTGAATTCATGATTTCCTATGTGTTTGTGTTAATTCTTCTCTGGTGGTTAAAATCTCAAATTAATGGTTAGAGTCAATTCCTTGCTTAAGTTTCTTAATATATGAGTTGTCCATAATTTATACTGGAGTTGAATTAGTATCAATATGTGGATTATCTTATGAAATAACTTTTGAGTATGTCAGCGAATGGAGATTTTTAATCCACTTTAATTTGAGTTTTACTTTTGTTTTCTAGGGGTCTATCCAGGGGTATTCAACTATTTGTTAAATCTCTCTTTTGAAAAAAGGTTAACTATGATGACTTGGTCTGTGTTCACCTGTTTTGAAATTCAATTATATACCTTTAGGAATTGATGATTTAATTTTAGGAGTTCCATCTTGATGAATGAGATAATTGGACTATATCAGCCTCTTAATGTTTCGAAGAATGTCCATATATGAAAATAATATGTATACATTTCCACTATTTGATATAATGAAGATAGAGTCTGTTGAGTTTAGATTAGCTAATGAATTATGCAATCTATATTATGCATATTTGTTATTTACAGGAACAAGCTCGAAAAGCCTTGGGAAGTGCCTTTGGTAGTAAGAGAATGAAGTTTGAGAAATGAAATGAAGAGAGAAAAAGGAGAGAAGAATCATGCGAGGAGGGGATTCTTGGGGAGTTCCCTCCTCCCATCATTCAGATAAAAAGGTGAAGGTCAGTGTTTCCATTCATATCCTGAGATTTTGGAGTAGAGTTGTTAAAATTGCATTTTAATGGCTAATAATGACAGCAACAATTTTTTTCTATTTCTCCTCCATAAAAAATTCAATAAAAATATAGGATCGCAAGTCGCAACCTCCATTTCTTCCTACTTGCCTTCTTTCCAATATGATGGCAGCATTAAGACCAACTGTTTAATATGCAAATGTTATGATGATGATATCTAAGTTTATTTTTAATGGGTCATTGCAGGAAATCTGAGTTGGAAAAGAAGAGCTGGTGCGGATTTTTGGCACGAGGCTTGATGATGCTGGTCATATTCATTAAAAAAATGGGTTAGTTTTATAAACTGATTTACATTAATGATTCTCATATGTGAAGGTCTTTTTGAGTGCTTTCATGAGGCAAAGTGGATGAAAGAGATGGACATCTACCTTAGTACTAGCTGTATACTTGTAAGTAAGATACTCATTGACGTTGATTGGTCCTTGCATCCCAATATAAAGGATCGAGTGTTCTATTTGGAGGGTGATCAACTCAACCTCACAAAAGGTAAATTTTCGGTGATATCTTGCATTCGTTGGGAGATTTTTGTTGTACAAAATATTTAATTACCTTAATTTTTTGGGCCTGCTTTGGTTCTTGATGTTATCACTAGCTTTACAGAGTGATTAACCAAACTGAAGTTAAACTTTTCTAAAAGACAATACCAACTTTATTTTTAATATTTAACATCATATGAACTTTTGCAGATATTTTATTTGGTGAACTTTTCACTCTTCACTTCCATTGCCGCCGCATCCAGTATAGTCTTTCTACTACTCTCCCTTCTTATTCCATCGTCACAGCTCCTCTGTCAACCATGGGTGATGGTCGTCTCTTACACTGCAATGGATGTTATTCAAAGACCTCTATTGTTTAAAGACAGAGTGTGTACCTCCTCTAATCTTTCTTCGTTTGAATTCTTTGCTTTATTATGATTTTTCTGCTATTTGAACTTTAGTGGATTTTGTAGAGTGTGCTATAACTATTATGTTTGTTAATGTAACCCCTATAGCAGTTCTCATGTATACGAAAATCCTGATTTTATGACTTATGTATTAACACAAGATTAATTATTGAATCTCAATCATATGTACAATTTCATCCTATGGAGGTAATCCTTCTTATGTTATGCATTTTCCAACGTAGAATGGTTCCATGGTGATGCTTAAAAAACAGTTGTAGGCTTAGATTTGGATGCCGAGTCACTATTTATCCTTGACACATGTTTGATTATAAATAGAGATTTTGTGGTTGATGAATGATGATGATGCATTAGAAATGAGGCTGGCTTTTCTCCTATATCTGAAAGTGATATGCTATGAAGTGTCAAATACTCAATTTTGTTCAGTATTAGTTTTTTTTACCTTTTAGTAGTTTATTCTTCTTGAAATATCTCAAACATTTCTTCTGCCCTAAATCTAATTATCTCATCTCAATTCATTTGTCTCCTTGCACACTCCTTTTCTCTTCCTGTTGTCGATTCGTGTCTTGTCATCATTGATTATCTTTTCTGACGTTTTATCAGTAGGTTTTTTCTTTGGATTTCGATTTTTAGTCCGCTATTTCTCACTTTTAGACTATTAAAAAGTATATTTCTCCTCGGAATCTATATTCTCCATCTCCCCTGATCCTGTTCCGATATTCTTCAAATTTGGAGTTGTCTCATTTTTGGTTTCGAATTCAACAGATTTGCGTTTCAAGTTTGCCGATGAACCATAGTTCCAGTTTGCTCCAGATCTTTTGTATGATTGAGGTGATTATTATTTTTTGGGCAATTTCTTGATACCACTTCTTTAAATTTTTTCACGTGTGTGCACACACAAAAGTAGACATATTCATCTTTTCTGCCAAGGATTTGCAAGACCTATCCGTAAATTCAGTCTCTATTACAGGATTAACCCTGAAAATTAATCGCCGTAAGTCTCATCTTCAATCTCATATTTTTTGTTCTTTTCTCATATGGTATATGGTTTGTTGATTGCTCTATATATTGGTCCATTTTCTGTTGCATGAGTAATATAAGGTTGTTGCTTGAAACATATTCTGGTTTTCTGCAAAGGATTTGCAAGACTCTGTAAATTAAGTTTCTATTGCAGGATTAACCCTGCTGAAAATTAATTGCTGGAAGTCTCTTCTTCTATCTCAGATTTTTTTGTTTATTTTCTCATATGATATCTAAGTTGCTCTTTATATTCACCATGTTATGTTGCTTGAACAATATAAGTTTGTTGTTTGTGTAGGAATTTTTTTAAGGATTCCAAGTTTTTTTTTTGGCTGTAGGAGTTTGGGATGCGATCAGGGTGGATATTTATAATGGATTGGGTGACTAAAAGGGCTATGATGACCTTAAGTTTTTTGCCAAATGTTTTGCTTCGTCCAGGAGTTTTGGGGTTCGAACATTATGCATTAAACAAAGTTTATGCAGACATGCTAATTGAGATGCAATTAGAAGTTCATTAAAGGATTTAGTTTGAATGAAGTATTTATATTGATTAACTTTAGTGGTTTATCTTATTTTCTAATTTAGTTTCTTCCATTGCTTGAAGAAGTATGCTAGCTGGTGAAAAATTTATCCTGAAGCTTAATTTCATCATGGGTTCTTCCAAAGTCTGAACCAGTATAGGTATCACAAATCTTATCAACCTAACAAAATAATTCCTGGAAGCAGCTCCAACAATTTTGAATTTGTGAATTAATGATATTTTTGCTTATTAAATTGTTTGTTGTGGCTTTCAGATTTTTGGGGGTTTTCTTCATATGCAAAAACCAACATCCAGCATGATGGAAGTGCAATAAGTCTGGACACGTTGGTTTTGTTCCTAAGTTTGAAATGCAGATGTTTTTTTATGGAGAGTGAATTCTGTGATGAGTCAATTTGATACTCCCTTAATCTCGATTCATTTTGATGTAATCTGTTATATCTTGCATCTATAATTTAGATCTAACTTTGGATTGTTTCATCTTATTAAATTGTTATATTATCCTGTTTTATGAGTTGATTGAAAGTCAGATTTTAGCAATAAAACCCCCGAAATCCTCCTTTCATCAATTCTTTTAAACCAAATGCAAACTAATGGATAGATAAATGTGATGGATCCATAATTAATCTATGGTATCATTCTCTCTTAGAGGCATGATTAAGTAGAAAGATATACGCGACATGAGTTATTTTAATTTTAGTTGTGACAATAATGTTTTTTGGAGGCGGTATTTTAATTTTAGTTGTGACAATAATATTTTTTTGGAGGCGGTGGGATATTCAACAGTCTGTCTTTTCTGTTTAAGGTAATTCATGGAACCTATCTTTGTTTGTCGCAATTTCTAATGTTTTGGTTATGAATTTCTTGTGGCTATCGCATCATTAAGGCATCCGAGGGAGATAAGGACCTCTATATGTGTTTTATCCTCTGAAAGATTAGGATATTGATATGTTTGTTAGTGACTCTCCTGTCTTTAATTTTTGGAAAGATTGGATGTGATTGATGAAGAATTGAGAATAATTGTCAAAATTTTAGGTACTTTCATTGGCAAAAGCACTGTCAATTCAGGCTCATCCGAATAAGGATTTGACCACAATTTTGTACAAACAACAGCCTGAAGTGTATAAGGATTGTAATCGCAACAACTTTTGTGAAAGCGTTTTGTATAGTTTACAATTATAGTTTGTGAATTCCAATTTCCCGCAAGCCAGTCATGCAATATCAAATTAAAGCCCGGTGGTTATGTTATTCAGACACATTGACTATTACAACAAAATTTGAGGAGCTTTCAGTTGATCTGTAAAATTTAAAACTTTATTTGTGGTTCAACATGCACCATCATACTTCGACAAATGGGAACACAGTTACACGTGCCACGTGCAGCGCACATGTTAAACCCCTAGTTAGTTTAAAAGGTGTTAATTTGTATATATAAAGTGATAGTTGCAGGTTGCAACTTGTAATTTAGTTGCACGGTTACACTGTTTTACATAAGAATAACTTTTATTATAATAGCACAAATGAGCCGTTATTAACCTATGAACAAATCTTGAGAGTAATCATAATCTGAAATTAATCATTAAAAGCCACAGAATAATTTATATGAGAAAAAATACCTGATATTAACAGACTCAAAACATAACCACTAAACAACTAGGAGCGTTTTGGCATGTTTCAAGAGGATCATGATTCTGGATTGGATACCTGAAGATATACCATTTGAGTGTATCCACTGAATACAGAAGTCTCAAGTTGTGATAAGCCCAGCCTTTGAAATAAGCCATATCTACCATCTTCAACAATAGGATTAGAAGAGCGGGCCGGGTCGTATCTTGTCTGATGAGTGAGCAAAGGCCCGGCCACGGGTGGTACCTCCCAGTAAACGTCGAGCACTGACTCAACGAACCTGCTGTTCTCAAAATGCTCATCATAGGTCATTGCCTTGTTGCTGTGATTAAAATCATCGCGCATATACCCTCTTACGCCCCACCATGCTTCTCCGGGTCCACATAGCTCTTCCATATCGACTGATTTTTCCCAGAATTTCTTCCTTTTGAGTCGGATCCTGGCTTCATCGCTGTCTTTAAAACAACTATGGCCACCACCTGGAAGGGATAGAGAACTTTCAGCCATGTTGCAACAAATATAACAATGAAGAAAGTGATTGTAGGCTAACTGATCAATAAATTGGATCAAGAAAAAAAAAAACTAAATTTTGCATGCAGATCAAGATATTTACAAATGAGATGTTCATGGACTGAAAGAGAACACACCTCTAATATAGAACTGATCACACATCTGCCTAAAGGAGTAATGGTCACCAGTTCCAGTATCGTAGTTGTCCTCGAAAACAAGATGTTTGAAGCCAGCCTTCAGTGCTTGCTTTAATCTAGTAATCAAACCATCAAATTAATGGAGTTCCTAACTTCCTATAGAGAATATTGCAATTAAGATGCCCATACTTACCTCTTAAGTTCATTTTGATGGTCGTCGAAGAACACAAGAACCCGACTGGGATCTTCAATCCCCTGATTCTTCAACACTGTTCCCCAGTCCATGCTTCCGAAATCCACAAAGTCTTTACCAGCAAAGTAGGTGCAATTTTCATCAACATAAGCAGGGCCCTTCTTAAGGTACTTCTCTGGATGACGGGGTGAAATTGACAAAATAGGTGTATCTGGCATTGCTTGTCTCAGAACCCAAGTGGAATGCCCCTTAAAAGCTCCACTCTCAATCATCAAATCTGGTTTTAACCATCTTGTGATGAACCAAAGTCCAAAGCTGTGGTCAAAGCCCATGCCAAACATGTTGTTCTTAATGGGTCGAGTCTCGTAGATTGGGACAAATTCCTCAAGTCCTTTGATCAAATCCTTCGATGTCCATTCCACAGTTTTCCCATGTTTTGATCTGCCTTTTGACAAGGATAACAATTATACGCATATACAACTTACGAGAACATCATCTATAAGAAATTTAATAGATTAACCAAGTGAACATGATTGCATGGTTATTAAGAATGTGAAAAAAATAAATGTGTTTTCACAGATACATCACAGTGATCAATTTCAATTGTAGTCATGCCTACTTATCAAGTTAAATAAATCAAGAAAGCATCTAGAGAATTTGCTATTACAACTGCTTCCTAATCTAAGCCAAAACGATGTTTCACCAACAAACAAGAACATCTAGAATGAATAGCAACTCCATTCATTCAAACTAGCAAGGAAAGAAATACAATTAAATTGGAGAAGATTCACTTTCTTTCCTAGTCAATAGCATTTAATACTCTGAATTCAATAAGCCAACCTCTGAAACCTCAAGTTAACACAGAATGCCATAGCTCCACAAACAAGCAAGAAACATTTTCAGCTATACTAAATCTCGGATCTCATAGTAATTCCTCCACATAATCAAAAGCCAAGACTAATTATAACAAGATTACACTTACTTCTATTAATCATTACACCCACAAACTAAAATACAGCAATCTTTACTTAAGACACCATAACTAGCACAATTTGGTAGTGAAATATACAAAGCACAGTACTACCACTATCAATTCACACACAATACACGTATATCCTGGCTAAAAATATAAATTGTATCACACACATATCCACATTTACGTTTGAATCAAATCAGCAGTTGCAATGCTCCAAAAAATCAGCAATTGCAGCATCTACAAGACCTAATTGCACTTCAAAATAGCATTCAGTTTCTAAATCGTAACGATAAACAACTATAGAAAGACATAGTATTAACTTACACCAGGGAACGCCGAGGGATCCGAAATCCGATTCAAGTCCATCAAACCCGAAAAACATCCGTGAGATGTGACCGGAGGGAGAATCCGAGAGCGAATCTCGAGAGTGAGAAACTAGAGAGTATATAAACACGATTGCGAGCGCCACAATGAGAATAGGCCATATGAAACGCGTTCGGGTCAAGTAATTGTTGATCCTAGGAAAGATGGATATGTGTTTCCGCGCCTTGGATTCGTCGGCGGTGCCGTTGTCATCTTCAGTGGCGGTGGCGCCTTCCTCGGTGGCGTGAGGCGGGCGTCGTCCTTCGAGCAATTTGTGTGTCGATGGCATTATCACGCTCACTGCGTGTGCTACTATGGGAGAATAATGCTTCAGACTTGACAGTTTAGTTTGACAAAGTTATTTAACTTATTTGGAAATGTTAATTTGGTCCCTTATCTTTATTGGTGGTTCTGAATTCGCCCCCTTAACTTATTAGTGGTTCTGAATTCGCCCCCTTAACTTATTAGTGGTTCTGAATTCGCCCCTATATTTTGACGATGAAATAATTTGCAAATGATACATACTTGAAAAAATACGTACTATTCTCCAATGTCTAGGGTTGTGCTTTATTTAGATAAAATTGAAATTGTTAGCTGATCTAGCGTTTGGTTTGATTTCGGCTAACACTTTAAAGCTAGAAATTGATATTCTTCAAATAATCAAATAAATCGAAACAACTATTTCAGTTCAATTATAGTTGGATAACTGAGAAATTGAGACGTGAAAGCGGTGATCATGCTCCATAGCCCGACAAGAGAAATTGGTTCAATTATGTTACTATCTTAATACGATTAATTGTAAGAACTGAGACATGATGATCCCTATGGGAATATTAAAACCTTTCCATCTAATTTAAGTAATTATATTCAGTCCCAACCATAAAAAGAAAACAAAAGATTGAAACATGAAAGAAAGTGAAAGATTTCCTATGCAAATTTTATTCAATTGATCTACAAGAAAAGCTTCAAGAATTCTAATGCAACAAAACAGGGAGGAAAAAAAAAAAATCAGCTCGTCTCATATGAATATGATGAGTTCACTTGGTCAGAAGAAGAAAAGCCGAATTCAAATCGAAGGCCCGATCTTGTACAACTTCAGGCAATGTTTATCTGGGATTGAGATTGATGGCGGGATTCATTGTCGTCCGTTTTGAATAGGTAACGACGAATGAGATAACAGAGTAATCTGAGAAAAACAACGTAGAATACATATGACTCGGCAGAATCGGGCCTGCAACCAAACAGGACTCCGAGGCATACCATTGCCGAGATTGATAGAGATGGGAATGGGATTTGATTAATTTTGGGATTGCGAAATGCAAATAGTACTTGAGGAAGTTAAGAAAAAAGAATGGCTTTTTGAAAACAGGATTCTTCATCTTTTTGAGATGATATTTGGTGGTCACCCTGTGTGTAAAGTATGGTATAATTGAGTGTTTTACCAATTACGAACACGACAATGCCAAAAAGCCCAGAAAGACACACACTACTCTTCTTGTTTTACTTTCTTTCACGAAATGTTCTCTTCTTATCAACTGCAAAAAAAGCCCGAATCTTGTATAATTGTATAATAGTAAAATAGTGGTTATTTTATTTGAGACACACTTGTATGAGACGGTCTCACGATGAGACAAGATATAATTTGAACATTAACGCTTAACACTTTGGAAGGGGTACTTGGTGTGATTTGTGCTAGTTTGTACCCCGTCTTATGTATGAGACCGTTTCACATGAATTTTTATCAATTTATTTTGTTTAATGCAAGTATCGTTATTGATACAAACATACAATTTACTGATGCAATAAAATCTGAAATAAAAAAAGAACATACTTTATGATATTCTAGTTTGTATAATGAATTTTATTTATTTTAATAATTGCATTCTTTGTTTAATTAGTGAACCATGAGTCGTTATGGTCAATCAACAATTATGTCATTATTTTTTACATGATTAATTATTTTACCTTTTAAATTTGTCTTTTTGGTACTTTGGAGCGGTGTTTTCAAAAACCGGTTGAACAAATATTAATTCTTTCCTTAAAAAGCGGTTAATTCGATTTTATTATTTTTATTATTTATTAAATCACTTTTTTTTTTTTTTTTTTTCTAAAGTCCTATATAATGTTATTGTTTTTATCTCAATATCATTTTTCTCTCGAATAAATTCATTCACAAGTCATTAATTTCATTTAATCTCTTTTATCGTCGTCACATATTGTTTGGAATTAATCCACAACGTCATCATCTACGATCTACAAACTCTATTGTATTTATTTTAATATAAGATTTATAAGTTATAAATTAGTATAATTTTAATATTTTATAAATAAATATTTATTTTTAATGTAACATACAAAATAAAAAAGAAATTTAACGATTAAATAAATTTGGTTTTTGGTACCTGCTTTGGAGTTTGGACCATTTGGACCAAAATTGAAAAAAATGAAAATTTGGTCCATCTTGTTATTACTTTTACAATTCTGGTCCCCCTTTTTTTTTTTCAAATTTAGACCATGAAACTAAAATGACACCAAAAGAACCAAATTAAAAAAGTAATAATATACAAAATTAAAATTTGATACAACCTAAGTTACACGAAAAATTGTTGATATTAATCAGTACAAAAACAGTAGTAGAATCTATCATACTCAATAACCAGCAAGAACAACTTATAACTAGAAAATGAAGACTAACAGCAACCTTAATCCTAAGCAAGATTAATCTCAACTTAATCCTAATTCTGCAACTATATCCATACCTGATTAGTACTCACTACCCTGAATCTTCTTCTCCACCCAAGCAGGCGACAAAACCGGGCTCATTTTGCAATCCAAATCCCCTTCATTTTTATCCACGTTCACTTTCTCCGATGGATAAACTTTCACTCTCCACACCTTCAAATTCTGATCCAAAGTAGCACTATAAACAAGCAGCCCCTTCACAACGTCATTCGTTTCGACGACGGCCGCCAGGCACTTCACCGGCGCATGGTGGCCGTCGATCACCGCAACACAACAATGGAAACAAGAATTCCCATCTTCCCTCTTCCATATCCTTATAGTCGCGTCCTCCGATCCGCTCAGGATCAAATCTCCGACCGTAACCAAACAGAGAACCGAAAAATGATGCCCTTGTAGGAACCCCGCGTGGTTGTACCTTCCGGAGACTCTCTCCTTCTCCCAGAAGTTTATCAGCCCGTCGGACGAGCCTGAATAGAGGAAGCAATCGTTCGGGGACAGGGATAGTGCCAGGGCATTGACAGGGGAGGGTTGGAATTTGAGTGTCATTGTGAGAATGTGTGAGGTTTCTGTTGAAACTCTTCTCCAGATTTTGACTGTTCCGTCGGATGAGCATGTGAAGACGAAGCCGTCTTGTTGGTTGATCACGATTGCGTTCACGTGGCCTTCGTGAGCTTGGAACGAGTCGACGCAGCGTTGATCGCCGATTTTCCACACCTTCACCGTGTGATCCCAAGAGCCTGTTTTCAAGATATGGAGACGGATAGTTAGTTTTTTTAGTAACTAATACTTTTCTGTACAACTAGTGATACTGTAGGTTAGTATATGAAGAGAAACTCTCCTCTCCTCTCATTTTCATTTTATGACATTGTATACAAACTTCCACATAACAACATTCCCCCTCTTGTAATCTTTCATCAATTAATAAAGGCTTAATTCCAAAAAAAGTTCACTATCTTTTGCTAAACTGCAAACTAATCTAGAATTTTGAATAATTCCAAATAAATCGCCATCCGCAAACCTTCAATTCTTGATATGAATACTCATTCCGAAACTCAATACCTGTGTAAAGCAGCTTCTCCACATTATTATAAGCCAAACACGAGATCGAATCCTTATGCACCATCCTCTTCTTCGAGTACGAAAAAATCGACCTTCGCCTAGGCAGAGTGGCAACCTTCTTCTTCGCCCGTAAATGCTGCGTTAACGACACATCCCACACGCGTATCCTGCAGTCTCCATGACTCGTAAACAGCATTTTCCCACACGCCAAAATGGCCCTGATTTCCCCAATTGATGCCTTTATGCACACGCTTTCCGTGCAATCGGGCTGTTTCCACGCGTGGACCCTGCAGCTCGAAGAGCCCGTGAAAATAAAGTCCTTTGTGACCGCAATCGAGAAAATGTTGCCTTCGCTGCGGTGGAGTGAGGCCAGGCAGTGGTACAGAAGCGGCGGGGACGGGGAGTTGGGCATCGGAGACCTTGTCCATTGCGTCTCGGGGCTCGTTTTCCAGAGAGGGAAATATGCTGCGGAAGCGCAGGATGTTCTTGCGGAGGAGAGGTGGGAATCGGGTGCGGCTGATTCGTTGTTGTTGCCGAAGGAGAATCTTCGTGGCAGCTTTATGTTTGTTCTTTCTTCATCGGCGAATTTCCAGAGGCCGTTTTCGGAGCTCAACTCCATGGGAATTTGGGTTTTAAGAGAATGCTGCGGATGTGAACTGATTCGGTTAAGATGTAACTTCTGTTTTTAACTAGTATTAGTGTCAATAGTGAATACACACGTGTTGCATCCTTTTATTGCGATTTTTAAAGACCTTATAACGAGTTGTCTTAACTCGATATTTACTCGAAATAATTCGAACAAAATCAAATCGAACTTGATCGTATTCCTTAAAATTTTGGTATAATGAAATTTCGATATGAAATAGTATTCCAAAATTCGATAACGTACACTATATATCGATATCGTTCCAAAATTAGTCATACCGAGATATTGGTATGATATACGGTATTTTCGATATGACAAGCCTATATAGTTTTACTGTATTTGAATCTTAATACATATTTAACTGTTTATGTATATAAGTTATTAAATAAACGAAGCGAGTTCGAGTGATCATTTGATCTTAAAAAATATATATATATATGTATATATATATGTATAAAAGCAATCAAACTCAAATTTTAAAATTTTAAGTTGAGTTGAATTCGATACTAAGATATACCTCTACTTGCTTGCGATACAAATATTTTGAATGTTTTGAAATAAAAGTTTAAAAACTTTTCAAAAACCGAATCAGACTAAGGGTCTGTTTTAAAACTCTAAAAAGTGTTGTAAAAATACTTATTTTTAAAGCTGATAGACACAACTTTTCAAAAAAATAAGTGCTTTTAGGATTTGAATTGAGTTTGCGAACAAGTACTAAGGTGAATTTGATGATAGAGGCGTAATTCTTTCATTTAAAACAGTGTATATTTTAGTACCACTCTGAAATTTTTGAATGAGGCAGAGATTTAGGTTGGATGGAGGGATGGCTTTTGGTTCCACTTTAGTACACAAAAATTAAATGTTGTAGTTCCCTTTTGGTTTTATGATCTCTTAGCATTGAAAGGAGGTTGGTGATTGTTACAATGAGTGCATTTACTATTATAGTTGTGGGTTTTGTTTAGAATTAATGACATTTATCCACCTTTGTTTTCTTCAGTATTGGAATTAAATATATCCATTATTTGTTGTTCACAATTATTGAGTTGTTTGGGGTAAATTGGCAAAAGCGATGGAATGTATTTCTGACAAATTTGAATAATCGATATGTAAATTGATTGAATCATAGTCTCATCTTTAATTTTTTAAAATAAGTATAATATCCTATTGAAGGTTGGTTGGCTTGGCTAGAGGCAGATGGATTCAAATTTTATTCGCCGTTATCAGTGTTAGTTTATTGTTGTTCAAAAATAATGATAATAATGTCTAAGTATTTCCTTTGGTTTTTTTTTTTTATAGCTCGGTATTCAGTCCAAGGACCGACTAATTCGGGGGACCAGAACCCACCGTTCACTAGTGGGGGCCCCACTTCAAGTCAGACATTAGCTCTGTATGGACTGACCTATTCTTTTTTTTTTTTATTTGTCTAAACACAGATGATAGATCATTAGAGCGGCTCAATTCTACTGTTTTATTTTTCGTATTCCCTTGGTATTTCATCCCATAGGATTCCATTTTTATGAAATTGGGCCCAAAAGTTATACAAGAATTTGTGAGGCCTATGTGCTATCTATGGGCCTATTAGATTCTAGCTTGAGAGCACAGAGTCCGCTCGGCCCAAAATGAGAATTAAGAGGTAAAAGTGTTTTTTTTTTCCTAATGTTATTTTTATTAGTAAAATAATTTGTATGTAAATTTAAGTAACCCCTAGCATCATTTTATGGAATATCTTCCGTAAGTTGAAGAAAAATACTATTTTCCAAGTAAAAAATAATACTTTTTAAAACAGGTTAGTAAAAATTGTTATGAAGAAATATAATAAATATTTCTAACTAAAATTATTATTTTTAAAATTGGAAAGTATTTTTTTTTTCTTCAATGCGAATTACATGATACGATCTCAAATAGACATTTAAAGATGTTTAAAGTTTATCAATTTGAAATACAGTAGGCAAAGAAAAGTTAAATAAATAGCACGAGCCCAATAGAACTTGCTACACCTTTCTTCTTAAAAATCAACTTTTATTAAACTTAAAACTCACCTCGATATATTTTATTTGTTATGGGGCCTATTACGGGTTACTATAGCCCATTTTGTCCCTTACAAAATTATGATAAAAAGTGAACCTACTCTTGATTCCTTGAAGAAGACTGAACATAAATATAAAATTTAAATAATGAAGAAAAAAACTCTTGAAAAGATTGGCCAACGATTTAATTATAATAGTTTGACATTTTTAAAGGCATATATATAAAAATTATTCTTTGATTCTCCTCATGATTAGAAGATAGGATGAAAAATGAAAGACTAGCTAGTGAAAATTGTTTGTATTTTCTTAAATAATCGATGTTGTTGGACATAATCTTTTGGCATGTAACAAACTTTAAATTCACCCTATAGAGCTACTTATTTTTACTCATAGTTAAGACTCTAATAGATGATAATTGAATAATTAATAAAATACACCATTTTACTTGGTAATAGTTGATAATATGATATGAAGCACACAATTAGTAGGATAGTAAAAATGTGTATTAACCAACTTATTTTAATAGTTAAGTACTGGTAAATTTACTAGTAATTTCATGTGAAATGGACCCAAAAATCTTGTCACGCATGACCCTAAGATTCGAATTTTGTTTTTATATCATAAAGACTCCAGATTGAACATAATCACAGGAAATTAATCTTGGCTTGTTCCTTCACTTTTTTCAGAATTCAAATTGTAACAGACAATAGTAAACGACTTTCTATCAATAGTCCCCATTTTGTGGCGGTTGCGGTTTCGATCTTGTCGCGAGTCGTTTTTTATCGAGAGTATTATGTGGCTAATTTGATTACAACTCGCAAACAAAACTTATCGTGTAAAATAAAGCGGTAAATAAGATGAATTTGTTGACCGGGTTTCGTCAAGAAAATGACTACTACGAGGGGCATACCAAGCCCGGGATATAGTATTTGAGCTTTCTGCGTACAATTCGATACACCTTATGAAGAAGATGAATCGATCTTGATTGGTAAGCGAGTTCTAGGGTTTTTGGATATGTGGATGAACACTCTTCTTTTTGTTCCTCACCTCTCGGGGAATTCCTATATGCAACCTCTCCTTTTTCTCCCTCTTTCTCTTTTTTCGCCTCCGATTAAGCATGAAATTTGGATTGGTAAAGCATGTCTTTGGATTTTACCGGATCATGCAAGAACTCCGGAGATGTCGCCCACGTTTGATTTCATCTTCTAGATTCATCTTTGTATAAACATTGTCGAAGAAGCTTTATTGACCGTCGAAATTAATCTTACATGCTCGGTCGTACTTTTATGTTCGCCGCTCTTGGGTTCTCGGAGAGTTGAGTTCAAGATCTTGACTGGTTATGTTTGTTCGATAGGCTAGCGAACAATTCTGATGAGTCGGCGAACAAAAAGTAACTTATCCACCGGGTGTGATTATTATATTCGAATATTACACGTGTCGCTCTTTGATGTTCGATTAATCCTGATTTATTATATCGAACACAACAATACCTTTCAAAGGGTCGCTTTTGTATTCTACATTGGGCCATTTGTTAAAGATTGATTGGACCATGCTTGGAAACGCTTCGAATTCATTTGAAATTTGAATTAATGTAGGTGTCTATTTAAATCCCATTTCTCCACTTCAAAAAATTTTCCTTTCTCTTCTTCTCTTTTATCATCTTCGCGATTCGAAAGTCTCGTGAAGGGTTCATCGTTCGGCCGAATAAATTCTGAATGTGATTGCATTTCTCTTCTATTTTATAATCATGGCCTCTTGCTCGAATTCCTCTGTTCAATCCGATCAATGTAGTTCCCCTTCGTCTTCCCCCATAAGTAGAATTCCCCGTAGTGGCGCAAATTTATCGGAGGCAAATGCTTCGAATTTAGGATTCCGTTGGCAATTTTAAGCAACCATTTTCTTTTTTTTTCTTCGATTAAACGAAGCCCAAACGAGGTCGGATAGGGTTTTGTCGCATAATGACTCGTCGGATAATTCTGACCATGATTCTTTGCCCCAAATTCAAAATAGGTTTAAATTTATTGATAATGTTGATGTAATTAGAAATGATACTGATATGAGGGGGGAAATTTCGGTAACTGTGAATTTGGCCGAATCGAACATAGGTATAGATAATGGGGAAAACTCCGAACTTGGTATACCTGTTGGTGTTCCTCATAGTCCAACATATAGCGAGTACAATACTCGTTACAATTTTGGCTTGCCCGAACAACCCCATAGGATTAGTGTAGAAAACGAGTACCCAGCGAGCAAAATGGCGAGCATAATTGATGTTGATATGCTCGCCCAGTTGCATAGGATTTATGAAACTCCTAAAGATGTTTTTTTCTGGGCACCCGGTCCCGATGAGCGGGCTGATCAACCCCCTGAGGGTTGTGTTGCCGTTAATCTAGATACGATGGAGGCTGGTCTCCGGTTTCCTCTCCATCCGGCAATTACCCGTTTGCTCGTGGAATGGAATATCACCATTACACAGCTTAAACCGAACGGATGGCATATGGTCATCAGTTTTTTGACATTGTTCGGCAAAATGAAGCCAAGGTATTATCCTTCGGCAGCAGAACTTGCTCGGTTAGTGCACTTGACACGTCCAGGGGCGTAATATGGGTGGTTGTTTATGCAAGCCAACGCCAAGTGCAAAATCATCGAGGATGTGCGAATAAAATCGTGATTTGGAAAGAGAAGTTACGGTTCGTGGGCGATTGGAAAAGTTCGGCCCGAAAGGCGAGCCAAATGCTCGTTTGGACATCCGACTTCGGAGTGTACCAAGTAAGTGATTTTGTATTTTCATTCTTCAATTTGAACCGATTTTAACTCACTTTTTTTTTGGGGATTCGGCCCGCGTCGGATAAGGAGACAAACAGCGGTTATTTCCCGGCGTTTGGCGATTGATCTGGAACCTCGTTCAAAAAAGATCTGTAATAACTTTGAATACGCCCGAGCGAAGAAAAGAAAGGAGGTTTGTTCGTGCCTCCTCATCATCTTGTTCTTTGTTGATCCTTCCGGTAAGGATTATTTTTTGTTTCTCTATATGTTTAGCGTCTTTTTGTTATTTGTCATCCGTTAATTTCGATTACTTAATTTATAGCTTTTCTCTTTGGACCGTTCTTTGTGAGTACATCTCGAGCATACCGAGATGGCTCAAGAAAAGGCCACGAGAACTTCAGACGGATTCATTTGAGCAGGGAAGCTCGCAAGCAGGTAGAAACGAAGAAGGCTATTGGGGACGACTCATCGTGCCCCGGAGAGTCAAGCCAAAGCTCAAGGGGCTCTTGTTAGGTTTGAGCATGGGGGCGGCGAACAGACTCTGCCGCAAAAAAAGACCAAGGTGGAGTCACGGCGAGCGCGGGCTGCGAGCAGCCGATCGAACATGGGTCGACCGAACGAGGGTCGGTCGGCGAAATCGAACAAGAGCGATCTTTGTCGGGGTGATTTCGGACCCCATGTCGAGGCGATTCGGCGGCCGCCTCATTGTTGTTGGTCCCATTTCGCAGATTGTCGAAATGGAAGTTGGTACATCTTCTCCCTCCAATTTGGGCCCGATCATGGACTCCGTCGATCCGAGCTCCGATCTCCGAAGACAAATCATTCTGGGATGGGATCGGCGTGGGCAGGTACACTTTGCTCGCTCAGATGTTGCCTTGATTTTTTGGTTGACATCTCTACTCACTTGTCAAATGTGTTCATTATTGCGGAGTTAAGCGGGTTGTGCGCCTTTAATGCCCAATCTAAAGAACTATACGCTCACCGAAGTGTTCGCAGAGTTCCAGCGTTCGAGCATGTTCAAAAAGCTTGCGGACTGCTGTTCGAGCATGGACTAATCGACCGGAGGAGTCTACTCTGAGTCCCACCCCCTTGGAAACCATGCGTTTGGGGATGGTGCTTCAGTGGTCGATCTTTGGTCGCTCACGAGAAAGCTTATGCTCAATCGCCAACATTCAAGCCAACTATTTGGCTCGATTAGAACTTTGAAGATAAGGTGGTCGAAATTTAACAGGTCCGGATGAGTTGAAATTGGCTCAAGAACAAACTGTTTCGGGCCTGTTTGGTGCCCAAAGGGCTCGGAGGATGCTTTCGCCAATTTCAAGAGAATGCTCGCCCTAGGTGAAGAGGATGCTCGTCATCAAGAGAGGCTCTAGATCGGTCCTGGGGAGGTAATCAATATCTGAAGGGCTCAAGATGAAATGATCACGAAGCCAGTGACTCCGGCCGATGTTGAAAAGGTGGAAAGTGAGAAGGACGAGCTCGCCAACAATTTCGTTATCATTGAAAGAGACCAACACTTTCGTTTAGGGCTTGAAAATTCTAAGTCGCACGATGACCAGTATATTGACTCCATGTCTAATTTCTCGTACATTTGTGCTTTTTCTTTGATGCTTATTCGATCCGTTTCGCCACACACTCAACAATGAGCAAATTGCCCCCCCCGTGTCGACTTTTTCAAGAAGACTTGGTTGATAATCCTCCGGATCGTGACCTCCCAATGTCGGATTTGAATGGGTGCGTGTGACTTTTTTCGTTCTTCCCGAAGGGATCAAAATCGACGACCCAATTCTGGATGAAGAGGAGAACGCAGATGTTATTGCTACTGAGGTTGCCGACCAAACTCTTCAGACTGAATCTGGGACCAATTTGATACAGGGCGAGCAAGAACCTCCTGTAACCGAGCAAAACGCGCCTCCCAGCGAGCATCCGATATCCGAACATTCTGGAGCTGTTGGAAGGACCGAACATAATGTGTTCGACATTTCTCTTCCATCTACACCTAATTTTGACTTTATAGCTTGATGTCTTCTTTTTTCTTTGTAAGACTTGTGTAATTTCGTCTTCTTCACTTTTTAATTCGAACAATATATCTTTAACTGTTTCTTGTTGATACTTCTTCTCTTGTCCGAATATTTCTTCAGTTGAACAAATGGATTTCATATTGAACTGTTTCCTCTAACCTGTTTGTTGAGGATGAATGTTGATACTTGTGTTGCTTGATATTTGCTTTGTTGCTTTGCGTTCGCTTTATTGCTTTCCAGTTTTTGCCTTTTTTCTTCTGAATGAATTCGAACATTGGGTTTGTCTATGCCCGCTCCTGACTTCTTTCGGTTTTGATTGTCTTATTGACGTTGCAATCGGTTGATCGTCTTATTTAGGTGCGACCGGATGGTTACTTTATGAACCCCCTTTCTTGGTGCGCGATCGTCTTATTTAGGTCGCGATCACCCGTACTCGGCCGTCTTATTTAGATCGACCACGTATTTCGTCACCCTTCGTCTTCGGGTATCTGTAAAGTACTAGTCGAACTTATGCATTGCTGGCGTACCCATTACTTCGGCTTTTACTGCTGCGGGGAATCGAATCTGAATTCGTTCGTCGGTGAACATAGACTGGGCTCGTTCGTCTTTTTGTTGGTCGTCCAACTTAAGTGCGACCTCAAATAGGTCTGAACTAGAAACTCTTGTGAACAAAAGTACATATATCATTCTTTTTCTTTTTGCAACACTTTGTATTCTATTACATCGTTCATAGCTGAAGAAGACTATCTATTACACAACTATTATTATCAGATCAGGGTTTTTGAATTTAAATCCTGTCTTGAGTAGACACGAACTGGCCTTACCTTGTCCGCGGAATTGATGTTGACAAGGATGTGGCACATCGTCGTCAGTCTACCCTTTCTTTTTTGTAACATGCTCAAGCAAAGAAGAAGATAAGCTTTGTCCCTCCCGGACAAGTTGCGGTTATCTTGGCGTCGCGAAGCATGAGCATGTGGCATTCATTCCTCGCCGCTTAAAATAAATCGAAAACAAAATTTTTTTCATTTCGCACCATTCATCCCTCCATTAGATGCTGGCGTCAAAGATCGGCATCTTATTTTGAGTGGATTCTATGACATCCTCCCGCCCGGAGGAGATTTTGGGGATGCATGGGGGACTTCATGGCTTATTATGCGATAAGAAAGTGAGTAGCGTGGAGTGGTAACCACGATTCTTCCGAAAGCATCTTGAGTCGACAACGGCCTCAACTTTGTCTTCGCGCAAGAATGTGAGGTAAAAATATCAGATCCGGATAGATGTTCGATTCGACTAAATGATTCTTTGAATCGAGAGTCAATTCTTCTACGTGCGGGGGCATACTCGCCTTCTTTCTTCGAGAATCGTAGTATTTTTCCTTTTTTCTTCTTCATCTTTTTTCTTTTTCTTAACTATAAGTATGCCCCTATTTATAGAATCGTCCCCAAGCTAGTCTTTGGCATAGATACCGGTGCTAGCTTACTTATTTCTGTCCGCTTTTTGACTCTTGCTTAAAAATTAAATTACCTCGCATGGTCGCCACCACTTATCAACTCGCCGCGACACGTATCTTCTATCGACAAATTTTGTTGTGACCGTCTCTGTTTATCAAAAGTCTTTGTCAAAGATTTTTCTTGAAGATAAGTGTCGAAAATAATATATTCTTCTTTTATAATCATCTTGCTCGTTTTTTGAACCGAATGGTGATTGTGTTCGGTCAACATTATGCTCATTTTTTATTGATAATATTTTTTCAAATTTGATGCATTCCACGAGTAAAGACAATGGGACTCCATTCGTGTCCTCCAAGTCATATGCCCCTGTTTGGTAAACGCCCGTGACTCTGAAAGGACCTTCCCATGCTCGACAAAACACACTTTTTGGGTACCCCATCGATCGCCTTAAAACCGGCTTCGCCCACATTGAATCTCCGCGATTCGGACTTTGGAATTATAAAACTTTTTCGATCTCTTTTTTATACATAGCATTCTTGAAATCGGCCTCTGTCCTTCTTTTTCTTCCAACAAGTCCGAACTCGAGCGAGTGCACGGTCATTAATATGCTCTCCAAAAGTCATTGTTCGATGACTTGGAACTTTGATTCTGGGTATAATGACCTCTGCACCAAATGCTAAAGCAAAAGGGGTCTCTGCGGTTGATGTTCGAAAGAAAGTTGTTGAAGACGCCCACAATATTTCGGAGCAATTCTTCCGCCCATCCTCCCCTTGAAATTATCAAGTCTAGCCTTGAGGGTATGCTTGATAATTTTATTTAACCGACTTGACCATTTGATGGGGATAATACGGAGTTGAGTAGTGCTTTTTAATCCCCAATGAAAGCACAATTTTGTCTAAATTCACTTCCATCGAATTGTTTGCCGTTATCCGTGACCAATGATTGGGGAAGCCCAAATCGACAAATGATGTTTTTCCAAACAAAGTTCCACATCCTTTGTTCGGTGATTTTAACAATTGCCTCGCTTACGCCCATTTAGTATAATAATCAACGGCTACCACAAGATATCTAACTCCTCGATGTGCAAGAGGGAAATGGGCCGATTAAATCGATCCCCATTTAGCAAATGGCCATGGACTATAAACCGATACTAACTCTTGGTGGGCTATGAATGAGTGGAGCATGTACTGCAATCGATAACATGCACGAGCATATGCAAGCGAATCCTTTCTAAGGGTTGGCCAATAATAACCTTGCTCGATTATTTTATGTGCCGGGACGAGCCCGCTTTGTATGATTTCGCGATATTCCATCATGGATTTGTTGCGAAGTACATGTCCCTCTTCGGGAGTAATACACTTCAAAAGTGGAAGAGAGAAGCTTCTTTTGTACAAATGCTCGTCTATAATAGTATATCGAAAGCGGTATGTCGAGGCGAATTGCTTGTGCTTTATTTTCGGGGAGAAGTCCCTTTTGTAAATAACTCATTATCGAGTCATCCAAGTTTCTTGTTCGCTTGTTATTATACGTGCGATCGCAATCACGGGAACCGGCGTATAAATTTGGTGGCGATCACAATGTCTCTAGGTTGTGTTAAATCACTCCTTCTAGATTACCCAGCGTGTTAAAGCTGTCGGCGAACGAATTACCCAATCGTGGTAATTGTTCAATGAAAACTTGGTCAAAATGCCCGAGCAACTCTTTTGCTAGTTGTTGATATTGTGCCATTTGTTCGCCTCGGGCCTCATACTACTTTGTTACTTGATAAACGATTACACGAGAATCGCTATAGATCATCGACCTTTGAATTCCCATTGTCATTGCCATTTGTAGTCCGGCGTCAAAGCTTCATATTCCAGCCTCATTATTTGTAGCTGGAAAATCAAATCGAATGGCTGTTGTAAACGTTTGCCTAGTTGGGCTGATGAGAACTACGCCCGCTCCGGCTCTTGAACTTGTTGATGATCCATCAACATACATGTGCCATGGTTGATCGACAATTTAAATCGTCAGAATTTGTGGATATGTCAACTCAACCATGAAATCGCCATAACTTGGCCCTTCATTTGTTCGTGGAGCAAAAGTAATGCCGAATCGTTCTAACTCCACCGCCCATTTGAGCAAATCGCCCAAGTATCGGTCGGGTGAAGGACTTGGCGCAATGGAAAGCGTAGTCAATACCTCAACCGAGTGGTCGAAAAAAATATGGTCGCAATTTTATTTGACACTTTCATTCTGGCGGCGTCACGCTAATTTTTCCAACGGAGGATGCGGAGTTTCGGCTTCTTTTAGCACTTGGCTAACATAATAAATGGGTAAATCGTTGTCTCCTCTGCCGTCTGAAAGCCAAAGACCGATCGCATGTTCGGATCGGCGAGATACAAATAGAGTTGTTCGCGCAGGATAGGCTTAGGCGAAGGTGTCCGAGTATCGCAAGGTGTTCTTTAATGACTCAAACGCGTCTCGCAATGCTCGGTCCATGAAATTTCCCCTTCTTTAATGCATCAAAGAAAGGTTTACATTTGTCCCCATTTTCGTGATATGAGCAAGCTCCGCGGAAGCTAATCGTCCGGTTAACTTTTGGACCTCTTTCACACTCGGGGGCTTGCATATCGAGTATTGCTTGAATCTTTGATGGGTTTGCATCAATCCCCGATTGACTAACCATGTGTCCGAGGAATTTCACTGAATGAACCCCAAAAACCGCATTTCTTGGGATTTAACTTCATATTATACTTTCAATATATCAATTGTTTTGTGCGAGGTGGGTGATGTGGTCTTCCTTATGTTCGCTCTTAACCACAATATCATCAATATATACCTCGATTGTTCGGCCGATGTGTTCGTTTAACATTTTGTTCACCAAACGCGTTGATACGTTGCTCGGCATTCTTTAATCCGAATGGCATGCGTTGCCAACCGATACATGTTCTTTTCACTGCGAATCTTTGTATTCTTTTGATCGTCCGGATGCATTGGTATTTGGTGATAACCAAATAACGATCCATAAATGTCATGAGTTCATGGCCCATTTGTATTATCAACCAAATAATCAATGTGGGGCATCGGAAAATTATCTTTTGGACATGCCTTATTCAAATCAGTGAAATCGATACACAATCTCCAAGATCCATTTGACTTTCGAACGAGTACAGGGTTCGCAAGCCATCTTGGGCATTTTACCTCTCGGATCGGTTTGTTATCGGCGTTTTTTTGATTTCACTATTCATCGCCGCATATTTTTGGGGACTAAAATTTCTCGTTTTCGGACAACTGGAGCTTGTATTGGATCAAGGTTGAGGGAGTGGCAGGCATGCTCTGGATCTATTCCAACCATGTCCCCGTGTGACCATGCGAACACATCTAAATTTGCTTGAAGGTAAGTAATTATTTCTGTTCGGATTGGTTCAGGTAATTCTGAACCAACGAACACTTCTAACTCAGGTCTGTTCGGGTCGATACTGATTGGTTCCAATTGCTCAACAGGAGTCGCCTGCTTTCTTTTTTGCTTCCACCGAGGGTCTTGAATGGATCCTCGGGGCTCATCATCAACCTCCATGGGTTCAAAACCTATGCGAGGCTCTAGGTCCGTTTGCTCGTTCGGCTGATCAATATTCATTTGTTCTAGGAGATCGGGGGAATTAGTTGTCTTTCCGAAGTTTATGTTCGCGCCTTCTGTATTTGCTCGAACGTTTATGCTCGCCGAACTCGTGTTCGTCGGGAGACATTTAGACGGTGTTTTTTCTCGCTGGCTTGACTCACCAATCTCCCCTGTTTGTTCCATCATGTTAACCATATTTTGTTTTTCTGGCACACATGACAGCAAACAATCTCGAGCCTTCTTTTGATCTCCTTTTACACTTCCCGTTCCATCTTAGCCGGAAATTTAACACAATAGTAATCGTGGAACAGGCGCCGCTTTGAATTCTAAATAAGCAGGCGACCTAGAAACCCGTTATAAGTGGACTGAGCATCGACGATTACAAAATCTAACATTCTAGTTCGTCTAATGTCCGAATTCAAAGTTGACTCTAGCTCGACTCCTAACCTAATCATACCATAGGGTCGGGTGACAGACTCCCCAAAACCCATTATAGTATGATTACATGGTTCAATATAACTGCTCAAATCCCCAACTTGTTTTTCCATCTGGCGAAGGGTATTAACGAACAAAATGTTTGCATAAGCCCCAGTATCAACTAAGAGGCGATGTACCTTCAATCAAGGAGGCGAGCAGCGATGGTTAAGGAGTCGTTATGGGGAGTTATAATCCGTCGAGATCGCCCTCCCGAGAAAATGATTTGGTGTGTAGGTGGGGAATCGGATGATGTGTTCGCCACCTTTACCCGATGGATGTTACGCATGGCACGCATCTCCATCTTTTTACGTCTGTTAGATAACGTTGGCGCTGGTAACATCCACGCGAGTCCATATTCGGGGCCGAATCATTTTGGATTTCTTGACTTTTCGACCTCTTCCAACAAATGGGAGGCCCTCTTTTGGACGTTTGGATCTCTTTGCGTGATTCTTCGGGATCACCGTCAAATGTTTGTTCGACCTTTTCGCTTTCCCCTTCGGTCTTCGTCGCTTCTTTCGCGAATCCTTGTTATTTGGCTTTTTAAGAAAGGAAAAGCGGTTTTTCTTCATCTGACTTCCAAAGTTGGCGGAGTAGATCGCGGCAATTTTCTGTATTGTGGCCGATGTACTCGTGATAATTACAATATTTGGAAGCATTAAGTCGACGCTTATCCATTACAATTCTTCTTGCCTTTGCCCAACATGTCCCGATCTTTGATTTGATTAAAGATAGTTTACTAAACGCCAAAAAAAGA
Source organism: Stenogyne calaminthoides (assembly GCA_037126765.1). Classification (NCBI taxonomy): domain Eukaryota; kingdom Viridiplantae; phylum Streptophyta; class Magnoliopsida; order Lamiales; family Lamiaceae; genus Stenogyne; species Stenogyne calaminthoides. The sequence continues at coordinate 7,317,362 of JBBCBC010000001.1, read as the reverse complement.
CTTCGTAGGGCATTTCTTGACTCTTTGTTCAAAAAAGGTTTGAAGGAGGTTGAGGGTCCCCCCTTCATTCATTGTTTTCTTTTGAAAGCTTTTCTGGCGGTAGGCTCTGTCTCAATTGTGATTGTGCGAGCAAATCTTGCATGGCTATAATTTTAGCCGCTCATTTCTCTAAACTCGAGTATGAGTTCGCCAATCTTGATGCATGGCCTTCCACATGTATACGTATTTAAAGTCGGACCTCCGACCACCATGAGGATCTTAGCATCCTCTTCAACTGGGGCTCCATCATATAAACATTTATCAAATCTTTCTATGTATGACCGTCGGACTCACCTTTTAATTGGGAAAAAATGCGCCAACCTTTGTTTGGTAGCGAGGGTGAAAGTACACATGGGACGAGAAATGGGATAAAAATGCCGTCCCGGTTATGCGAAAGATGTGATGGATCTTTGCGGGTAAAGTGGTAAACCACCTATGTGCTCGATCTCCCAAAGTCATGGGGAATGATCGACCTTTGCGTCGCATCTGTAGCCCCATCGCGATCATAAAGTCCGAAAATTTCTTTGAGATGGACATGAGGATCCGACTTCGGCGTCGAAAATAGGAATTGGTGGTCGGTCTTTGCTGCTTTCTCTTGGACTTCGCCGCCATGATCGCGGAGATAATGGCGAACAAAGTCACGGTGTTCGATTCGAGGGTAGCTCTTAGTGCGGCGGATCGGCTTGTAATTCCACGATAGCTTTTTGCATTTACGCAAATTTCGGGATCGATAGACTTAGATTTAGATTAGGCTGTTTCCCATCATGAGGATCTCGTGGATCATGCTCGTGATGGGGCGATCCCTCTCCAAGTTTGTCCTTGACTACCCAATCGGTGATGGATAGACAACTTTGTTCGCCGATATTTGTTCGATGTGCGGATCTTTTGAAGATCCGAATGCGCGGGCACCTCTATCGGATGTCTCTTTCACGGATCCTGCCGCTTTATTATTGCCGATTCGGTCTTTGGCGGAGAGCCTCAAAACGTCAAACGCCGATGGTCTAGACCTTGGGGAAATTTCATTCATCCCAAACATATCGCCGAACTTTTTTTACTAGTCTGCTTTGCGATTTTTTTTAGCTTGCTTCTTTGTCGGGTGTATGTGAGTGTTGCTCTTCACCTTTTGAGCCTCTAACCCATAATTCTTTTTTCGCCCCTCTCTTTACGGCTCGCAAACAAGAAAGTGATTGCTTTATAGTGGCCACGGATCATTGGCTATATCCTCAAGATTAATAATTTCCGCCACCGATCTTTATGAAAGGTCGTATTGGAGCCTCTTTTCGGTCATATGGGTCGGCTTTGTTCCGACCTCTCCGTTTGGGTGTTCTAGATTGAGGCATTATATTTTTTTTCACGCCTCGGCTAACTAAGGGTTCGTATGAGTTGATTTTTCCTGCACCTCCTTCTAGCGCCAATTGTCATGTAGTTTTTTTTTTATCGAGAGTATTATGTGGCTAATTTGATTACAACTCGCAAACAAAACTTATACGTGTAAAATAAACGGTAAATAAGATGAATTTGTTGACCCAGTTCGTCAAGAAAATGACTACTCTGGGGGCATACCAAGCCAGGATATAGTATTTCGAGCTTTACACGCGCAGTTCTCGATACACCTTATGAAGATGAATCGATGCTGATTGGTAAACGAGTTCTAGGGTTTTTTGGATATGTGGATGAACACTCTTCTTTTTTGTTCCTCACCTCTCCAGGGAATTCCTATATGCAACCTCTCCCTTTTTTTCTCCCTCTTTCTCTTTTTCCGCCTCCGTTAAGCATGAGCTGGATTGGTAAAGCATGTGCTGGATTTTCTGGATCATGCAAGAACTCCAGAGATGTCGCCACGTTTCAGATTTCATCTTCTAGATTCATCTTTGTATAAACATTGTCAAGAAGAAGTTTTATTGACCGTTAAATTAATCTTCCGTTCGGGTCGTACTTTATGTTCGCCGCTCTTGGGTTCCTCAGGAGAGTTGAGTTCGAAGATACTGACCTGGTTATGTTTGTTCGATAGGCTAGCGAACAATTCTGATGAGTCGGCGAACAAAAAGTAACTTATCCACCGGGTGTGATTATTATATTCGAATATTACACGTGTCGCTCTTTGATGTTCGATTAATCCTGATTTATTATATCGAACACAACAGATCTATAGCTAAACGAAAAAATATGTCATGTATTCGGTAGTAGAAGAACTATTATAATTGATTATATTAGATAATTATTGTAATTTATTACTTTTAAAAGAAAAAAAATATTAATTTATACCGACACAACACAGTATAAAAGCACCACGCACGTCCATCCAATTATTTTATTTGATTTAATTTTTTTTTTCCTTTGTGAGGTAACTATGTGATTTATTAAAATAAAGTAATTGTATTCATGAAATAAAATACTATATTGAAATTGATAAAACCCAAAAAGCTTAATGAATAGAATATGAAAATGGAATGCAAATTTACCTACTAATTATTGTTTCTTTTGTTATTTTTAAATGAGTAATTAATATTTCAAAAGTCAAAATAAAAAATTCATGACATATATAGTTAATATTGGATTAGTTTCTCGTGACATGTCCAAAACCAACTTGCGAGTGTTAGATTAGTTTAACAGTTTAACTTATATTAATGGGTAGTTAGATGCGGACAACTAGTTAATAATTTAAACTATACGTGATCACTTATTCAAAATAATCTCATTTTTAACTGTCAAACCGGTGACTTTAATCCAATTACATTTGATCTAACCACTTGATGTATCCCACTTTGACCAAAAAAATAAAAATAAAGTCACATTAACATTATATCTCATGTATATAAGTAGATCTTTTGTTAAAGTAAATTAGTACCATATATATGTCTATATATGTATTATTAATAGAGTGAGTCACGTATGTGACTTGGCAGGTGCGGTCTTATTTCATAGTAAGATTTAGAAGCGTCAAGAACTATACAAAATAGAAACGTGCAACTATTTCAAACATAAGCATGCAACTATTTCCCATATTAACAGTTGTACTTTTCTTTGTAAATAAATCGCACTTTTCAGCATAACAAGTTGCACGCTTTTAAAATGCACTATAAATAGACGGTGGATCCGAGTGCATACAAGACCTAGTCTAATATGCACGCTCGTTAATAAATTATATAAATATTACTCATTCCATTTCATGGATGACTCATACGTTTACAATATAAGTAATATATTACCATCATCAAATTAGAGTCATTTTTTTCTTCTTCTCAAATCACCCTTAAATCCATAAAATGAGGAGTCATAGTAACTAGCAAGTTCCTTGAGAATTTAAAAAGTTCTTGAAATTACGTGATAACGCATCTATTAATTTATTAATTAAGGATATAATTTCACCGAGGCCAAAGAAAAATAAAAATTAAATACATTATGTGCTTTAAAATTGTGCAATAATCCTGTGTCTTTTGCATTGATGATATATTTCTTAAATATAAAGGACCACATAATTAAATCAAGATTCCCTTAACAACCCTGTCTAGCCGGCTAATCCATCATTAAACCGCAATTAAACAACATTATGGACCACATTATTCCTATCTACTCCTACAAATTATACTATTTAAGAGAAAAAACAAAACCAACCAACCCAGAAGAGTTATAATTTGAAAAACCAGGTCGGCGCATTGTACGGCCCAGATTTGAAGTTAGTCATCCCGCCACATCACCTTCCATTTGATCTCGATCGCAGGGGTAACATGGTCATTTCATCGAGCTCCTTCCAGACAGTTCCAACTGCGCATGTTACTTACAGCTAGGCTTGCAGAAACGTTTTTTTATTGGTTGTGAATGGACTTATTGCTATTGCCAACTGGAATATATTCCTTTATTTTTAGTAATTACTAATAATTTTACTAAACTATATATCCTATGCAAAAGCCCTCTTCGTGGACCCTTTTATTAGAGATGCATCCATGTGTCGTGTGCCTTCAAAATTATGTCAACAACTTGTATGATCATCCGAGTTCACGATTAAACTCTATTTTTTAAAATATTATTGTTATATACGCGAAAACTCAAACTTACAAATTTCGTAGGATTGAATTGAATCTAGGAAAATTAAATAAAAGAATTAATTTTGCATCTTTTTATAAGTTCGAATTTTTAGATGAGACGAAATTCTTTTATGGTATCAGAGCTTCAAGCTAGCCCAGATCCTGGGTTCGATTCCCGTGGAAAGCACTCCACCCATTTAAATTGTCCACTCGTTGGGCCTTTTCCTCAGAGCGTAGAGACAATGATTCGGCCCACGAGTGAGGGGAGTGTTTAGGGGAATTAAATAAAAGAATTAATTTCACAATTTCGCATCTCTCTATAAGTTCGGACTAATGATTCGGCCCACGAGTGAGACCATATCCTATAGAAGCAATGACTCAATCCACAAGTGAGGGGAATGTTGAGGAAAATTAAATAAAAGAATTAATTTCACAATTTTGCACCTCTCCATAAGTTCAGACTTTTAGATGAGGCATAATTCTTCCATGGGAAATGGATAATCGATTGAGTTCGTATATGTAATAAGAGAATTAGATCATAAGCCTACATTTTTAGATTTGACATAACGTTATTCTTATACATATCTAATATTTAACTACACATATAATTTATTTATCTTTGATCGATTCATTATGATGAATTTATGAACTATGAATATCAAGAATTAGCCCAATTTCCAAGTTCTTGGGTACTCGTTCATGATCAAATTAAACCACACTCTTGGGATGAATTCATGATTGATAAGTTGAATAAATATTAAATACAACATCGTGGATAATCCCCAAGGGTTGGCCAAGTGGTGTAATCTTGAAACTTAGGAGTATGCTCCTCTCCAGGTTCCAAGTTCGAAACCCCTTAGGTGCGATCAACTCTTGCGGTGGGTTATGGTCTCCGAATTAGTCGGTATTGGGTTATAAAAAAAAAAAAAATACAACATCGTGGGTAGTTAGTCGAAATTCTTTATAATTATTTATGTCATAAATCAAACTAAATAATCTTAGGATATGATTTTCCACGTAGGATGCATTAATTTCTCCACACATCTATCTCGTGACGAGGCATCTAGTATATGCTACCCATAGATACCCATTTAACTATCTCCAGAAAATGGATAAAATCGTGCTGTCTCCCACCATATATAGTTACTTTAGAAAGTGGCTTTTGTGTCATCTCAAAAGATAATTCTCTTTTCTTCTTAGTCTCTTTTCTTCCTTTCCATTATCTTTTTTTTTCAAGAATTTATTAGTTTATTATTAGAAAAAAATGCCTGGAATCGCTATTGGCCGAGTTGATGACTCATTCAGCGCCGCCTCGATCAAGGCGTACGTGGCGGAGTTCATCTCCACCTTGCTCTTCGTCTTCGCCGGTGTTGGCTCAGCCATTGCTTACAGTTAATACCAAACCACCTCTTTTAATTTAAATCCATTTCTTATTTTCAGCTGTTTGGGATTTATATTTTATTACTTATTATATACGACCTTTCAATTTGGAATTATAAGTTTTTTTTTTTTTTTTAATAAAACGGTTTTGTGGTTTTTAGTCGTATTTTATTGTTGAATATATTTCATATTATTATATGAAATAAGACTTTTCTCAATTTTTTTATATATTATAATAGTATCAACAAATAAGGACATTACAATATATGACCAAAAAAAAAAAAAAGTCTCATATATATGAGGGAGTACAACTAACACTTACCCCTCTCAAATTATTAAAGCATTAATGTCCAAATTACATTTCGTCTGATCGTGAGACGGTCTTACACAAGACGTCTCATAATATATATACAGTTAGGGAAAAATGCTTTTTTAGGCACGTAATTATTGGTTGGTAATTTAAGGACAGTAAATCTTAGTTTGATAAAATTAGGATATTAAATTTCAGTATAGCAAAAGTAATCCCGCAACTTTTTGAATTTATGCAAAATTTAGTTCCATAAGTTTTGAATTTTTTTAAAATTTAGTCAGTTAGTGTGAGAATAATGGTCTATATTTGGCCCAAAAAAGAGGTTAGCCTTACTTTTGTAAAAAAAAAAAAAAAAATATCCTACCTTTGTCAAACTTAAACTTATCGTCCTTAAATAGTTTTCAGGCCTAGATGAAAATGTCCTTGCATAGAATTTTTAATTTTGAAGAAAAAACAAAATTTGATGGAGACATGCATATATGGCCATGCATCTAGCTACCTTTGTAACAAAACTTTGATCCATCTAGACATGCATAATATGTAATTCTGTTTGACAGACAAGATGACGGCAGCCGCCCTTGATCCATCGGGGCTGGTGGCGATAGCCGTCTGCCACGGGCTGGCCCTCTTCGTGGCCGTCGCTATCGCTGCTAACATCTCCGGTGGCCACGTCAACCCGGCCGTCACCTTCGGGTTGGCTGTTGGTGGCCAAATCACCCTTCTCACTGGCCTTTTCTACTGGATTGCTCAACTCTTGGGCGCCATTGTTGCTTGCCTCTTGCTCAAAGTTGTCACCGGTGGTTTGGTAAGTCAAGAGTATTCTTTTTAATGAAAAGTCATTTTTCAATTATAACTCTCAAATATACCATCTTAGTGTATGCTAATTATTAATAATAATTATGCATGAGACAAAAATTTGTCTTTTATGACCGTATACATAGTTTTTAATGAACTATTAACCTCCAAGTTAATCTTTAACTTATTCTTTCGTGCACTTGATGAATATAAGAACTAACCTTAATCTTATCGCGCTGATCATCGCCAACTAGAAAATATATAACATAAACTAAATGTTAGGAATTAAAACAAGTAATTATAGGAGAAAATAATGGAACTACGAAATTAAGAGACAAACGATTTGGTTACCCAATTCGTCAGACTGACTACATCTGGGGGCACTACCAAGCCAGGAGAGATCTATTATATCGTATAAGATAGTGCAAATAGTGCAAAATACAATGGGGGAATCAGGGGGTTATTTATACAAAAAAACCCGAACTGGGAAACTGGGCCAAAACCCTAGATTTGGCCCATCCTGGCCGAAACCCTATTTCAAGCGTCAGCCTTCGAATCGCTCGACCTCAAATTTTGGTCGAGCGGTTCCTTTTCGATCACATACATTGCTCCGAGCGCCCTCATGGCGTTGGGGGGCCTCGACCGAGCACACTGCTCAACTCGAAAGCTATTTGGTCGCGCCTCCTGCGCCCTGCATCCCGTTTCACTCAGGCTCCATAACCCAACACTAAAATCCTTATTAAGTGTAGTAACATACAGCTTATGAATATAAATAGTGTTAATTTATGTTCTTAGCAAATAAATACATAAAAAAAAGGACAATATATATAGAACAAAGTTTCGGATGAATTTAAGAGTTGAAATGTTGTGTGAAACTTGTTCACCGTGAAATTGATTTTTTTTACAGGCATACTCTTTAGTAATATAAGTCACACGCTTTAATAATATAAGTCACACCCTTCAGTTATCACTACGATATCCTCTGCTATAATATAAGTCACACCCTTCACTTTTATGAGTAATATCCTTTATAGTAAAAAGTCACACTCTTTTAATCATATAAGTGACATCCCTTAACCAGTTTCACCGTAAAATTTGTTCACTCTATACCTTGTTTGAATTTAAATTTAAAAAATAAATAACCCATATAATTGAAAACAATTTTAAACTAACCGAATAATAAATATTAAAGTACTCTCGAGTTCACTATTTTCTAGTATTATAATTCCTGGTTTCCATAAAACATAAATTCAAATTAACCCAAACTTTGTTACTATTGGCTATTATAGGATATTCCAACCCACGGCGTGGGTTTCGGCATCGGAGCCATTGAAGGAGTGGTGATGGAAATCGTGATCACATTCGCCCTCGTCTACACCGTGTACGCCACCGCAGTGGATCCCAAAAAGGGCTCATTGGGCACCATTGCACCCATCGCAATCGGATTCATTGTTGGGGCCAACATCTTGGCCGCCGGCCCATTCTCTGGCGGGTCCATGAACCCGGCCCGATCATTCGGCCCAGCAGTTGCGAGCGGCGACTTCACCAACATCTGGATTTACTGGGTCGGCCCACTTGTTGGAGGCGGCTTGGCTGGGCTAGTCTACACCTACGTGTTCATGTGCGAGGAGCATGCACCACTTGCCACCGAGTTTTAGTTTATTATTATGATTGGTGATCGTAAATTTGGATGTGTTGTCTTTTTCAATTTGTTGGTGGTTAATTTAAGAATTTGGAATTTCTGTTTTTTATAATAAAGGGAGAAAGGGGATGGTTATTTTCTTTTCCCTTTCCTTTTCTTTTTTTTTTTTTTTTTTTTTATGTTCGAAAAGGTTTGGTGGTTTGCAGCTGTAAATCATTTCTTGGTGTAATTAATTAATTAATTTTTTTTTTGGAATAAAAATGATGAATTTATCGATGATTGATTGCATCAGTTGTTTTGGTCCCATTTGTGGCTGTTTTTCAATCATCAATTAAAAAATTACACAAAAGAAATATAAAGATCCATTCCGTTTCATAAGTAAAGATGACTCATAAGAAAGCCCAAGTATAAGATAAAGCCCATCAATGATTCAAAACCCAGAGATGAGTGACATAAAGCATGGGAGAGGCCCAACAGATCCAAAACCCAAAAAGTATAAGATAAAACCCATCAGTCATTGAAAAGCCCAGAAAAAATGTATAAAAAAGGCACGCTAGAAGAAGGGTTCGAACCTTCGACCTTGTGGTTAACAGCCACACGCTCTAACCAGCTGAGCTACTCCAGCTTCTTGTAACCTTGTGGCGATATATCCTATTTATATGAAACGAACACCTCTAATTTGAATTGGAGTAATTATTTGCTAATGTTTGTATAGACTATCAAACTTTGACTTTGGTCATGTTGCTACTTAGAGAAATATAACTCTGCAGCACCAACTACCTGGAACTAGTATTCAAGCCATTAAACTACATCGATCATCTCATTTCAAATAAATAAATTCTACTAGCTAAAATTAACCCAAATGAAATACTCCTCTAATTCATCGGGGCAACATAGATGAATCGGTTCAATTCCCATGTTTCACTTTTCGTATTTCATTGGTGTTTCATCTTTTTGGATCTTCAACATATGGACCCAGGGTATGGTGGTTAGTTGAATTTTTATTTTTATCCCACATGTCATCCATCCATATTATGGTATACAAAATGATATACAAATTATAGAATAGGTGATCTCATTCCTAGATGAGCAGTAGGAAAGCCCATAGAGATCCAGAATCCCACAACTAAGTAGGAGTATCAAATAAAGCCCAACAAGTTAAAAAATATCCAGAGCAGTAATGAGGGGGGCTTAATTGTAATCATGCAAGAAATTCACTGGTTTTAATAAGTGTTTAGGAGTTTTTCCAATATGTTGGTATTGTGTAGAAGATGAACAACCAGGAGATAAAGGTTGTTATTTGTTTGAAAAATAAGATAATTGTCCATCCCAAAAGGCCGATGCTGGGCTTACTCAACAATTACCAGCCCAACTATTGATAGGCCAGATCCATTAAATTATTTTAATGTATTTTTATGGCAGAAATTTGTTATGTCCAAATAAACTTGGAATTTTATGTATATTGTGACATTGTCATCCAATCAAAATAATTTATGAAATAAAAGTACTATTTTCTACTTTTGTTTTTAGTAGTTTTTATTTAATTATTTGAAATTGCATATGGGGATTAATGCTCATCTCATAGTTAAAAATTAAGGTTGCTAGATAGATGTTGTATTAATGTTAGTTTTTTTTGTATTTTTAGAATAGAAATAATAGACAAAATGCATTTTTAGGTCCCTAAATTATTACTTTTTATTTTGAAAAGTTCATAAACTATTTTTTTTTTGTTTTAAGAAGTCCTTGAATTATTAACTTTTGTTTCAAAAGGTCGTTAAACTATTTTTTTTGTGTAATGAAGTCCTTAAATTATTAATTTTTGTTTTTCATGATTCTTTGACTATATTTTTTAATCATCTAATAGAACCGTTAAGTAAATACACACATCATCCTTATCAAAATTGTCAATATTGACCATTGTTTTACTTAATGGTTCCGTTAGATTAGTTAAAAATTTCCGTCAAGAAGGACTGCTTGAAACAAAAATCAATAGTTTAGGGGCTTCATTAAACAAAAAAATAGTTTAGGACCTTTTCAAAATAAAAATTTAATAGTTCAGAGACTTGTTAAAATAAAAAAATAGTTTAATGACATTTCGAAACAAAAAATAATAGTTTATGGACCTGAAGATGCATTTTGCCGAAAAAATATGAATAGTTGAAATATTATAATCTCTCATTTTTACGGGAAAATAAAATTTAATTAAAGGAAACAATTAATAAACAAGATATATAAACTCTCATATGTTATATTTGTGTTAGCAAAATAAACGACCTCATGGAGATCGATCAGTGTTGTACGACGGCCGATGATCAGTGACTGTAGATTAGTGTTTCACTGTGGTTGATGTGCAGCAATGGCGAAAAAAAAAACAGTAGCATATTTCAATGGTGAGAAGGAAAAATTTGAAAGGCGTGATTGTGGGCTTTGATTAGAGTGATCTTTGATTCAACAATTAAGAAATTGCAAGGCTGTGTAATGGGCTTAATTTGGGTGATCTTTCACTAATAATGAAAGAAATTTTGAGGATCAAAATTTAAGACTTTTGCCAATTAGACTCTGATACCATATCAAAATCGAGTCAACGATAATATTATTGATCTTATGACAAGGTAAATAATCATGTACAATTATGAAATTATGAAGTAAGACTCGATGTGGACGAAGTACAAAATACATATATATAAAAGAGATGGTATTCACGCCAAGATCCAGGGTCTTGTGGATTTCATTTATAGTCAAGATTTTATAATTGTGCAATTTGTTCTATTGAAAGGTGCAACTTATTTTACTGAACCATGCAACTATTTTTTTCATATTAATAGTTGCACGGTTCCTTGTAAATAAGTTGCATTTTGCACGATTCTAAAATACATTATGAAGTCAAGATCGTATCTTGAATGTATACAAGACTTAGCCATATACAAAATTACTCAAAATATAATATTTGAAGTAAGTAGTTTGATTAAAACAATAATTGTAAGAATTAAATTTTATTTAATGGCTTGGAAGGAGTTGTTGACAACTATAAATATGATGATTTCTATGGTATGAAATTCACCAAAACATAATTTTATTCGTTCAATGGCTTCTTATAGTTTGACTCATTTCATTCTCTTCTCCTTGGCCATTTCTGCCACCCTGTTCGGATCTCATGAATGTAAGTAAATATATAGATTATATATGAATTAGAAAATATAATATAGGAAATTAAAGTCTCATTTGTGTGTTGTCCTCTTTCTATGTTGTGACCTAATAATTTATTTATTAATTTTGATGTGAATAGGTTTTTAGGATGGAAGCAATAGAAAGTTAAAAAATAGTGGGAGTGATATTGTTAAGGTAGGCATATGCAGTCATTTGAGGGGCTCTGATCGTTGTGGTAGTACTCGCCAAGAGTGTTGGTGTTGTAATCTTTATCATTCGTCAAAGTGTTTCAACTCTGCACAACTCTGTCAAATTAGTTGTGAGGAAGCAGACAACGGCCGTAACTAAACCACACACCCTTCTCAATATTGTCAATTAGTTTAATCATTTACAATAAATTAAAAAAAAAACAAAACGAATATCATATATATATTATATATGACGATGTATAATATACGCATTCAAGCATTTCGTCTGAATGTATTTTTTATGCACCTATTATACGAAATAAATTTGATGCAATAATTATCCTTAATCGCATATTTTTTTTATTAAAAACTTGATCAATGATCGGTTCTCAAATAAATTGTTAGTGAATCATATAAAATTCGGTGTCAATTTATTCATCGTTTTTCTAAGAATAATGTTGATGTCATATTCATTGAATTAATTAATTATTCTCGAGATATATGATCTCATAAAAAACAGTACCACACAAATTGTAATCAGTCGTTCTCAAGTGTACTGGCACTTGTTGGCACTTGTATATAATAATCAGTTAATGAATAAATGGTTCTATATATAAGTTGCAATTGATCCATTATTTATTGATTTTCATTAATTAAGGCCAGCTGCGTACTCCACTTATATGAAAAGGACAGATCTAGAATAGTACAAGTTGACTTGAAGAGTCTTCATTAAAAAAATTCAACAGTAACTGAATTTAGGATAATTATTTAATTATAAGAACAAAATCACAACTTCCCCTCATATAAATAAAATAAGTATTACCTTATTTAAATTAGATTACGTTTGCTTTAAAAGATTTGAGATCCTCATTATAAAACAAGCGTGTTAAATGAAAATATATATATTTTAAAAAAATGAATATCACAAAAACAAGTAAAAATGTCGAGGTGTTTCTTTTATTTTTATACACTAGTAATTGAACTCGTGTGATGCACGGCTTGGTTGAACCATTGTTTTAATATTGTAATTAATAAAGATTTTGAAAAACTCATTAATAATAACGTTTTAAGTGATAGAATCTAACAACTTTGAATTCATATAAAATAAGTTTTAAAATAACCAAAATTTAAAATGACTACAGATTTCGAAACACCACATTTTTTTCCCGATTGTATGAGACAAATAACAAGAATTGTCTCATCTGAAACTTGAACGTCAATCTCGGGTCTGACGGAGTCAAGGAAAGCTTGGGGATCAACATCATCTCACCCGAATTGCTTCCAGTTATGACCTTACCTTCCAGAACACGAGTCACCCTTTAATGAAGGAAGGTCAATAATATTAACGGTAAAGGTAAAACGAATATATAGGTATTATAAAATATGAATCATCTCACCCGAATTGCTTCCGATTATGACTTTACCTTCCAGAACACGGGTCACCCTTTAACGAAGGAAGGTCGATAATATTAACAATAAAGGTAAAACAAACATATAGGTATTATAAAATATGAATCATTGTGCTTTTATCATATATTATTATTAAATTATAATTAAATGTACATCGCTGTCATGAAAACCACTAATACCCAAACTGAACTTATCAATACAACTTGATAGGCTACATTTTGTATGCATTCAAGTGCATCGTACATTCATAGTGCATTTTAGAATCGTACGATTTGTTATACTGAAAAATACAACTTATTTACACTGAATTATGTAACTATTAATATAAAACAATAGTTATACAGTTCAGAATAAATAAGTTATATTTTTTAATATAACAAATCGCATGATTCTAAAATGCAATATGAATGTACTGTGCACCATGTAGATGTAGATCAGACCCACCCAACTTGATATATTGAGGGGCCACGAAAGTAGACCGGTTCCTTCTTTTTATTAATATTTGTTAGCATTATTATACCGTAGTACTTTTTGGGTAGCTTTGCATAAAAAATAGGCATCATGTTTCTGCAACTTTGCATCCTGTTGCTTCTTCTATCTCCAGCATTCTCCGCCAGTTTAATCGCGAAACCGGGATGCGTAGACAAATGCGGGAGTCTTTCGATCCCGTATCCATTCGGACTCGGGTCAAATTGCTCCGGACCCGGATCATATTTCAACCTCACTTGTGATACTTCCACAAACCCTCCAAAAGTCTACCATGATGGTTGGATAGAAATCGTTGAAATAACCACATCCTATATTCGGGTCAAGTTGCCGGTTTTACTGGGTGGAGGGTGCTACAATAATAATAATAACGTCACACCGAAACCGGTGTACCTTTGGGGAACATTTGATTTTGTCATGACTCAGTATTCGTTTTCGGATCAAAACTGGGTCACCACCATCGGCTGCGATGTTATCGTGGTAGGGATCGCAAACACCACCCGAAGTTTGAGCAGCAGCTGTGTAGCGTACTGCTCAAAAGAGGAAGACAGAACGGGTTTCGGGTTTTGCCCCGGTAACGGTGATATGTATTCCGCGGATGGCTGTTGCCGGACCACAATTCCCAGAGGTATTTTTAATTTTTTTGGTTGGACAGATGACTCAAACCCATGACCAAATTCGTCATTCCTTTTTCTTTTTAGGCATTTTTTTGGGTAGAGTTATAAATAACTCAATATAAAAGTAAATATTCTTTTATGTCTATAAATTTAAATTTATTTTTTTCTAGTCAAGTAAATTATTATTTAAACTCTTATATCCATACTTAATTAATTAAAAGAATTAAATATAATAGGAAAACAAAAGATGTCTTCTTAAAAAATATCAACACTATTTTTCGCCTAAAAATATCAGCAGTATTTTTCGCCTAAAAAATTCAGAAAAGTAAAAAATACTGATGGAATACGAAATGGAAAAAAGAGTGAATAGGGGAATATAATCGATATGGTTTGAGATAGTTTAATATGAGAATCTAAGAAGAACAAGATCTCAGTAGACTTTTGGTAAAAAAATAATTTTGTATATTGTGTTGAAATATACTCCCTCCGTGATTGATTCGCAACACTTCGTTTTATTTGGATTTTATTTCAACACTTTCAAAATAAAAATAAACATAATATTAGTATACTCATAACACCCTTATTTTATTCCACTCAAACTCACTTTATCCTACTTTACTTAACTTCCGATCCAATTTGTGTATCCGGGACGGATTACCTCTCTAACATGAATTTTATTGTTAGAAAAGTAATACTTTTTTAATAGTTGCACATAACACGTTATTGAAATGGTCTCACTGAATCCTGTCCAAAATAATAAAATAATAATAAATAAAAGAAATTGTCTCACTGATGAAGACTGAAGAGTCGTTGACTTGATCAATAGTACTCTATCCATTTAACAATAAATATTGTTTTACACTATAAATTTTATTTAAAATTATTTAATTTTTTAACTAGAGTTAATATTAAGAATAATTACAATAGCATTAAATTTTAGTCCAGTTGTATATTTTTAATTTGGTCATTTTAGTTCAAAATTGACACTAAAATAATCAAAATAAAAAAAAAAAAAACATAATACTTAACTAAAATTGAACACAAACAAGGATCAAACTCAAAATTAAAATGAATAAAATTGAAAAAAAGTAAAAACATACTGAACTAAATAAAAATGATTACCGCACCAAAATTGAATATGACCTAGCCATACTTTTTTTTCCTTTTTTAAATAGGAAAGTAAAAGGTATTATACTCCATTTACATATACTCGTGTAGTCGTGTTTATTGCCAGTCAACTCCTACGTCAACTGATATATATAGTCTTTCTTTTTTATTTTATCTAGAACCTATGTAGTCTTTCTTTTAGAACCTATGTATTCTTTCTCATTGGTTTGGGAGTGTTGGAAATTTGAACGTTATACGTCACCATATTGTCAATGACGATATATTTATAAATTTTAAAATATACTAAATTCGTCACGAATTCGAAGTCACATTTACTTTTTATACGTGTTTTTACAAGCGAGTTTTGTATTAGTAATTGAAATTATAAATTAATTTTTAAGGGGGCACTCTCATCTATCATTACCCTTCTTAAAAATCAATTTATCATTTCAATTACTAATACAAAACTCGTTCACAAAAACGTGTGTAAACAGTAAACTCGTCTTCGAATTCGAGACGAAGGAAGTATTATTTTATATTTTTAAGCCCGTAAAATTATTGGCAGGCACTAGATCGCTGGAAGCACAGATATCAGACGTAAGTGGGAAATGGCTAGACAGTAGGATTTTCTCTTGCAGTTATGCTTTCGTGGAGGAGAAGGGGGCATCCAATCAATCCGGCTTTAGGTATCCATTTTCCGTCCTGGATAACCCGACGGCGTTTCAAGGTGAGGATTGGCCGGAAAGCATCACGCCGCCGGTGGTGCGGTTGGACTGGAGAGTTGGGACTGAGAATTGCAGCGAGGCACGGCGGGACACTAGCAGTTATGCATGTGAGGGTAATAGTGTGTGTGTTGATTTTGATCCAAATATTGGAGGATACCTTTGCAATTGCTCACAAGGATACCAAGGCAATCCTTACCTCACCCCAGGATGCATAGGTAATTCCTTTTCATTAATTTCTAAATTTTGATTTCTTTATGCATGGTTAACAAATTTTGATGATAATATATATATATCCCCCCTCTCAAATTGAATGGTTTATTATCTTCCTCCGTTTTTTTATGAAAAATGATAAAATTTTTTTGATAGACTCATCTATTACCCTCCTTAAAAATCAATTTATCATTTCAATTACTAATACAAAACTAGCTTGCAAAAACACGTATGAAAAGTAAATGTGACTTCAAATTCGAGACGGATGTAGTATATAATAATAAAATAGTGATGATAATAAACGTTTATCTACTAAGTAATTAATCCCAAATAACCATATATACCTTTTTCCTTCTTTTAATAATTTCAGTTCGTACCACTATATATATTTTTTTAGTTTTTTCATTCTTTCATTATTTCAGTCTATTCCACCATATATACACCCTGTACCATCAATATTTCAACTTGTACCACCATTTATTTAAATTTTGTATCACCATCCATTAGTTATGCTCGAACCATCATTTTAAAGTTCGTAGCTACTAAATCTGAATTCAGCCTGTATCACTATATATATGCTAACCTCGTACCACCATATATTTAACGAAAGCTCATACAACTATTTTTTAATTATATTAAAAGTATATAGTGGTCCAAAAAAATATTATCTTGACTAAAAAATAATTATACTAAAAATCTTAACAAAAAAGATTTTTTTTAAAACGATAATGGGTTAAGAACGAGGGTTCCTCAATAATTTATTATCTATTTTTAATTCGACCCTATTAACATTTAGCAAGAATAATTAAATTGTCTACCATAGCCTCTCTATGAATCATTTGGAAAATGGCGAGGATGAAATTAAGACAGATAAAAAAATTTGTAATTTGACCAAGGTTATTTTCATTTCGTTGATCTCTCTGCGTGTCATTTATCTTTGTGGATATCAGATATTAATGAATGTGGTGATGGTAGAACTAATCCATGCCATCAAAATGCGACCTGCACCAACACTCCCGGCGATTATTATTGCACCTGTTTGGATACATATTATGGTGATGGAATGGAAAACGGCATTGGTTGCATTCAGCTACCACATGCACGTTCCAAAATTTTCAGTGTCTTGATAGGTACGTATAACAATATTCCAGCCTTGGTTAATAAATGAATCAATTTGGATTATTTATTGTGGAAAACTAAGTTTAATTTCTACCTTTTTATTTTGGTCTAGCTTTTACATTTTGATCATTTTCGTCATGTAACTTACACACTTTTAACCTTTTCATCATTTTGACTTTTAAATTTTGATTCATGTAAGTAATTACAGGATGAAAATCAAAATTTAAAAGTCTATACGACCAAAAATTCGAAAGTATGTAAATTACATGATTAAATTCAAATTTTAAAGGTTAACAGGATTAAAACAAAACAAAAAAATTACTATAAAATTACAGGGGGAAAAAAATATTTTCCCGTTTATTCCTATAAATTAATTTAATTGGCAATTAGGTCTGGGCATCGGATTGGGATTGCTACTGCTCGCATCAACGTGTTTTTGGTTGCGTATGACTTTACAAAAAAGAAAGATCCAAAAGCACAAAGAGAAATTCTACAAACGAAATGCTGGACTTTTGCAGCAGCAAACTAATGAAGACGCCATTGAGAAAATCAAACTTTTCCAAGCAAAAGAGCTGGAGAAAGCCACGGACCAGTTCAATGAAAGCCGAATTCTCGGACAAGGAGGACAAGGCACTGTCTACAAAGGAATGTTGTCCGATGGTAAGATCGTGGCCATTAAAAAGTCGAAGCAAGATAATGACCACTTGCAGGAATTTATCAATGAGGTTGCAATACTAACTCCAATATATCATAAGAATGTGGTCACGTTGTTGGGGTGTTGTCTGGAAACCGAGGTCCCTTTGCTCAGATCTTAATTCGTGCCTAATGGCAACCTTTCTGATCTCGTTCATGATGCAAGTTCCGAGTTCCCCGTTTCGTGGAACATGCGTCTGAGAATCGCGGCAGATGTGGCTGGGGCATTATCGTATTTACACTCTGCATCCGCCATGCCAATCTATCACAGGTAAAGGAATTACATCTTATCTAAAAATCTGAACTTTTATAGAGATGTTAAATTAATTCGTTTATATTGTTTTCCTAATAATGGACTGAATTCTCCTACTCCATAGTTGGGACGAGACCCATCGAGTATACAATTATAAGGAAAAAATATTTTTTAGGACAGTAACTTAGGGGGTTGTGTTTTAAGGATAATAATTTTACGAACTTGAAATGTAGGATTATATGTTTTAAAATATGTAAATATAACACAATATATTTTAAAATCTGTAAATGTAAGACAATTGAGCCCGAATAAGTCCAAATCGGGCTGAAATGTCACGTGAGATTTTGGTTTGTTCAGGCTCGATTGTTCTACATTTACATGAATTTAAAATATATTATCCTATATTTACATATTTTGAAATATATTGTCTTATATTTACAAAATTTAAAACATATTGTCCTAGACTCCTAAACCCATAAAATTATTGTCCTTAAAATACAACCACCCCTAAGTTACTGCCCTAAAAAAACATTATTCTCTATCTACAATATAATATAGGTGGAGTCGCTTTTAGCGGTAATCGAACCCAGGATATGGGCGTGGGCAAGAGGCTCTGATACCATATCTTTCATTTAATTTAAAAGTCCGAACTTATGGAGTGGTGTGAAATTAATTCGTTTATTTCGCTAACTATAGGGACATCAAGTCTAGTAACATCCTTCTAGGTGAAAAGTTTGTCGTCAAAGCATCGGATTTCGGAACTTCCAAGACTTTCGCGGTGGATGAAACTCACCAAACTACGATGGTCAAAGGCACGTTCGGATACTTAGATCCGGAATATCTCCAGTCGGGGCAGTTTACAGAAAAGAGCGACGTCTACAGTTTTGGAATAGTTCTGGTGGAGCTATTGACAGGACAAAGGCCGACGACAATAGCAGGACGGTTTCTTGCATCCATGGATGCAAATTCGCTCGACTCGATTTTAGATCCTCAGGTTTCGGAGAATGCTGCAAAAGAGGAGGTGATTACAGTGGCGAGGCTTGCGCAGAGGTGTTTGAATTTGATTGGAAGAATGAGGCCAACCATGAAAGAAGTTGCCATAGAATTGGGGAGTTTAAGGATGCAGTCTCAAATGGGATCATCTGGTAATAAAGATGAATATTGTGAGGAATTAGCAAGAGTGTATAAAGGTAAAGCCATCACGATTTCGGACAATGATTACACGTGGACGACAGGTGGTAACAGTGTTACATCATCATCATCAGATGTACATCCTCTGATGATTGGAAATGATAGGTCTATTTAATTTTCTGTTAATTTGTTCTAAGAATTAATTATGTGTTGTTAATTAATTTCGTTCTTCTTCGACGACTGCTAATGCTATGATGATTGGTAAATCAATGTAGTGGTTTTTCTCATCCCGATTTTCAGAAAAGGCTCATAAAAATATTGTAAAAAAAATATAAAGCCCAGCTCATTAAAAATTGCCCCGGAAAAAAACTCATAAATATTGATCATAAAAATATTGTAAAAAAATATATAAAGCCCTGCTCATTAAAAAAATATTGTAAAAAATATATATATATATATGCCAATGGCCTAATGTGTTTGTTTTCCCATCATTTTCACAATTTGTCCGTACGTGAACTCTAACTCTGCGCCTCAGTGGTCCATCAACAATAATACTGTATCACTGTTCATGCATGTTAATGTTAGAAACCTTGATTATTTAAAAAAAAGAATATGAATATCATATACTTCCTCCGTCCCAGGATGATTGCAACACACAAATTGGACCACAAATCAAGTAAAACGGAATAAAATGGGTTTTAGTGGAATAAAATAAGGGTGTTGTGAGTGTATGATGAGAATCGCGATTGCAAAACACAAATAATACGCAAAGAACGATAATAATTGTTGCCCCAACTCAGGTTAGCAAGAAACAATTAGGTTTTGACAAAGTTGCCAAGGGTTTTTTATTAATTTTCGGCTTCCTAAACAATGAAAAACGTCCCTAATATTTATAGGATAAAAACAGGACCAAATTTGCTCCAAAAAGGACCAAATCTCATCCTAAATCTCTAGGTGATAAACTTGAACGAAAATTAAAGGAAAAAAACAAAATCTAGCCTATAAAATAAATAAAACCAGTAAGATACGATAATCTTGAACTTCCTTGAGGATCTTGCCACATCTTGGAATATATCTTTGAAAATCTTGGGACATTATCTTTGCAAATTGTCAAAGTGGGACAATTTCCTTGCCACAATACTTGCCGCCCACTCCTCTTTCTTGCAACCCATTTTCCTTGTTCTCATCATTCCTGGCTCCTTCAAGAACGTCCTTGTCCTCAAGGACCAATTTCGGGAACGCTCTTTCATCGAGCATAAAAGCTTCCCTTCATCTATTCGCCGACATATTGCCACCAAATTATTGAGCTCAAAATTATTAGTTGTTCGGGTGTGGCCAAAAACCTTTAGACAATAGTGCGAATTTTTCATAGTATTGCTCACAAAAAAACTATCATTAATTATAAAATAATTATTATTATTATGCGAGTCAAAACCTTTATCATCATTGAGGTAGGACTCGTTGGAAGTCGTATCGAGACCTGAGAAATTTGCATCGTCACCATGTCCCATATCAACAGTTTCGCACAGATTGTCATAATTCTCAAACCCACCTACAAACTTTGATCCATAATGCTCAAAAGGTCCAAACTTAATTGGAGGCGTCTCTGAATAATTATCCATTGAATTCATCTGCCCAAACTGGTCCAAATAATTACTTGGTCCAATCTCATTCTTACTAAAATCTAGTTCAGCAAAATCCTCACTAAATTTCCGTGGCCCACCATGCTCATTATTTGTATTAGGCCCCAAATTGATCCCAAGCTGCGAATTAAGACGAACAGGCCCCGAGTCCTCAGCAAGACACTCTGCGACCAATTCCGCGTCGTCTTCCTCAACTGCCAATTCAGCCGCATCATCATCAACGTCAACGGCGGCCAAAGGTGAGAAGAAATCCGGCCGCTCCTTTCTCACGGTAGGCTGCGACTCCCGCTGGTCCCAGTCGGTGTCCATGGTGCTGCAACATTGCAGTTTCTGGGGTGATGCCATCAGCGCGGTGGCGGGGCACACTGGTGCGGCGGCGTTCTGGTTCGAACGATTGCCATCGTCGAAATCAGCGAAATCTGATGGTCCAAATCTCGCCATAAGATCATTTTTGAAATCCTTCCACCGAACGATCCGTCCTTGCTTCCGATATAGCCTGCTAATCAATTGCCACCAATCGTTCGCTTCTCCTTCCATGTAGTATGCCGCATACTTTACCCTTTTGCTACGTCTGATGTCGTTCAGCGTAAAGTACAGGTTCGCCCAGCATAGCCATGATTTTGGGTTGTTACCGTTGAACGTAGGGCAAGTTAATTTGGGCCCCCCCTTCTCCGGTCTCCCCCGTTCAAATCTTCCCTATCCCGACGTCGAGTAGGGTTGATTTCGGAATCAGATTCTTCAGACGAAGAATCCTCATCACTCTTCCTTCTGGATGATGAATCCGCACTGCGCTTCCTCTTCTCCTTGTGAGTTCCCGCCATTGCTCGTATTCCTTTCGCGATTCTCGAATACTCTCAATGAAAGTACCAATTTGATGAGAACCGCGATTGCAAAACACAAATAATACGCAAAGAACGATAATAATTGTTGCCCCAACTCAGGTTGGCAAGAAACAATTAGGTTTTGACAAAGTTGTCAAGGGTTTTTTATTAATTTTCTGCTTCCTAAATAATGAAAAACGTCCCTAATATTTATAGGATAAAAACAGGACCAAATCTGCTCCAAAAAGGACCAAATCTCATCCAAGTCTCTAGGTGATAAACTTGAACGAAAATTAAAGGACAAAAATGAAATCTAGCCTATAAAATAAATAAAAACAGTAAGAAACGATAATCTTGAACTTCCTTGAGGATCTTGCCACATCTTGGAATATATCTTTGAAAATCTTGGGACATTATCTTTGGAAATTGTCAAAGTGGGACAATTTCCTTGCCACAATACTTGCCGCCCACTCCTCTTTCTTGCAACCCATTTTCCTTGTTCTCATCAGTGTATTAATATGATGTTTGTTTCTATTTTGAGAGTGTTGCAGTAATGTTGGGACGTTCAAATAAATCAAGTGTTGCAGTAATTACGGGACAGAGAGAGTATAATATAACCCAATCATCCCGTGATAAGATTTACATTTGTCATTTTGAAGGTCCTAATTTAAGCTTATGTTTCCTCTTTAAAAAGTTGTGGCCCACTTCTCTGAACAACTATTCTCTTTTTTTATTCAAAATTACACCAATTGTCAATTAATTAATATTAAAGCACACATAATTTTCTCTCTCTCTCCATATTTTTACTTTTCTTACACATCTTACTAACCAATTAGTATAATACATTTAATATATACTACATTTTTTAAAATTCGTGTCAATTCCAAAAATAAAATTTATCGTGGAATGGAGATTAATTATTATCTTGGAATCGATTATTCTCGATCTCAGTACTTTTTATTGAAAATTTGATTGTTCATTAATATCTTAAACACGGTTTTCATATGAAATTAGAGGAGAATACTACATCTATCCACTGGGTAGTCCACCCTTTCAATAAAAATAATTCAAAAGTAATTAAAAAGAAAAGAAACATTAATGCAGCATTATTGTTCTCTAATCTAATTTATTACTCTTAATTGATGCTAGCTTCTTGAATCTTGAAAATCTCCCCAGTCCAAATGAAAGTACTCCCCCGTCTGGTTTTCTGGCCACCTCCTCCGATTATCAACTACACGAGGAAAGCAATTAAAATTTTGTAGAGATAAGTATTTAATTAAGATATGAATTTGATTTTAAAATAGTTTTAAGTATTCATTTCGTTAGCCTTTCATCTTTCGAAAAATGACAAAATTTGTTAGCCTTTGGTAAAAGATATGTTATTTTTAATTTTATGGGGTATATTTAGATTTTTATAATTTTAAAAATAATATGTTTATTTTTATTAGATAAGCTTTTAAAATTTTCATATTGTTTATAATTTATTAATTGACTTTAAAAATTCATATTTTTATATAATTTTGCAATTCAATAATTAAATTCGAATATAAAACTTAGATAAGCATAATAATTTGAAATTTTTTTTAATTTTTGACTGATATGATAGTGTTTGTGGTTTATGACTTATGGTTTATAGTTTGAATAATGAATTGTAACTCATAAAATAGTGAAATGAGTCAATTCGGATTTTTTTTTATAATTCGATCGGTATCTGGCTCAAGGACAATCAACTCTACTTCTTAATTTTATTTTTGCAATGATAGGTACGTTACTTACGATTCGGGGTTCAATCTTCTGATTAATTAATTATATAAGTTTATGGTGAAACAAGTACTAAATTTTTTCATATCTAATTATAATATAAATAAAATTTAGATAAATTAATTTGGAGGAATGTTAATTTAGAGTTGATATGAGAAGGTTTGTGGAATTTCTGTTTTTGTAATAAAGGGAGAAAGGGGATGGTTATTTTCTTTTCCCTTTTTTTTTTTTTTTTTTTATGTTCGAAAAGGTTTGGTGGTTTGCAGCTGTAAATCATTTCTTGGTGTAATTAATTAATGTTTTTTTTTTTTGGAATAAAAATGATGAATTTGTCGATGATTGATTGCATCAGTTGTTTTGGTCCCATTTGCATGGGAGGCTGTTTTTAAAACCCATCAGTCATTAAAAAGCCCAGAAAAAAAAAATGTATAAAAAGGGTAGAAGAAGGGTTCGAACCTTCGACCTTGTGGTTAACAGCCACACGCTCTAACCAGCTGAGCTACTCCAGCTTCTTGTAACCTTGTGGCGATATATCCTATTTATATGAAACGAACACCTCTAATTTGAATTGGAGTAATTATTTGCTAATGTTTGTATAGACTATCAAACTTTGACTTTGGTCATGTTGCTACTTAGAGAAATATACCTCTGCAGCACCAACTACCTGGAACTAGTATTCAAGCCATTAAACTACATCGATCATCTCATTTCAAATAAATAAATTCTACTAGCTAAAATTAACCCAAATGAAATACTCCTCTAATTCATCGGGGCAACATAGATGAATCGGTTCAATTCTCATGTTCCACTTTTCGTATTTCATTGATGTTTCACCCTTTTGGATCTTTAACATATGGATTCAGGGTATGGTGGTTCGTTGAATTTTTATTTTTATCCCACGTGTCATCCATCCATATTATGATATACAAAATGATATACAAATTATAGAATAGGTGATCTCATTCCTAGATGAGCAGATAGGAAAGCCCATAGAGATCCAGAATCCCACAACTAAGTAGGAGTATCAAATAAAGCCCAACAAGTTAAAAAATATCCAGAGCAGTAATGAGGGGGGCTTAATTGTAATCATGCAAGAAATTCACTGGTTTTAATAAGTGTTTAGGAGTTTTTCCAATATGTTGGTATTGTGTAGAAGATGAACAACCAGGAGATAAAGGTTGTTATTTGTTTGAAAAATAAGATAATTGTCCATCCCAAAAGGCCGATGCTGGGCTTACTCAACAATTACCAGCCCAACTATTGATAGGCCAGATCCATTAAATTATTTTAATGTATTTTTATGGCAGAAATTTGTTATGTCCAAATAAACTTGGAATTTTATGTATATTGTGACATTGTCATCCAATCAAAATAATTTATGAAATAAAAGTACTATTTTCTACTTTTGTTTTTAGTAGTTTTTATTTAATTATTTGAAATTGTATATGGGGATTAATGCTCATCTCATAGTTAAAAATTAAGGTTGCTAGATAGATGTTGTATTAATGTTTATTTTTTGTATTTTTGAGAATAGAAATAATAGACAAAATGCATTTTTAGGTCCCTAAATTATTACTTTTTATTTCGAAAAGTTCATAAACTATTTTTTTTTTGTTTTAAGAAATCCTTGAATTATTAACTTTTGTTTGGAAAGGTCCTTAAACTATTTTTTTGTTTAATGAAGTCCTTAAACTATTAATTTTTGTTTCACACAGTCCTTCTTGACTATATTTTTTAATCATCTAACAGAACCGTTAAGTAAATACACACATCATCCTTATCAAAATTGTCAATATCGACCATTGTTTTACTTAATGGTTCCGTTAGATTAGTTAAAAATTTCCATCAAGAAGGACTGCTTGAAACAAAAATCAATAGTTTAGGGGCTTCATTAAACAAAAAAATAGTTTAGGGACCTTTCGAAACAAAATTTAATAGTTCAGGGACTTGTTAAAATAAAAAAATAGTTTAATGACATTTCGAAAAAAAAAAAAATAGTTTAGGGACCTGAAGATGCATTTTGCCGAAAAAATATGAATAGTTGAAATATTATAATCTCTCATTTTTACGGGAAAATAAAATTTAATTAAAGGAAACAATTAATAAACAAGATATATAAACTCTCATATGTTATATTTGTGTTAGCAAAATAAACAACCTCATGGAGATCGATCAGTGTTGTACGACGGCCGATGATCAGTGACTGTAGATTAGTGTTTCACTGTGGTTGATGTGCAGCAATGGCGAAAAAAAAAACAGTAGCATATTTCAATGGTGAGAAGGAAAAAATTGAATCACGTGATTGCAGGCGTGATTGTGGGCTTTGATTAGAGTGATCTTTGATTCAACAATTCAGAAATTGCAAGGAGTGTAATGAGCTTAATTGGGTGATCTTTGACTAATTAAGAAAGAAGTTTTGAGGATCAAAATTTAAGATTTTTGCCAAATAGACTTTGATACCATATTAAAATTGAGTCAAAGATAATATTATTGATCTTATGGCAAGGTAAATATACATGTACAATTATGAAATTATGAAGTAAGAACCATTGTGGATGAAGTACAAAATACATATATATAAAAAGTGTCTCATGTGCATCCAGGTGCACCGTGCACTCATAGTGCATTTTAGAACCGTGCAATTTGTTCTATTGAAAGGTGCAACTTGTTTACACTGAACCGTGCAACTATTTTTTCATATTAATAGTTGCACGGTTCCTTGTAAATAAGTTGCATTTTGCACGGTTCTAAAATACATTATGAGTGCATCATGAACTTGAATGTATACAAGACTTAGCCATATACAAAATTACTCATAATATAATATTTAAAGTAAGTAGTTTGATTATAACAATAATTGTAAGAATTAAATTATATTTAATGGCTTGGAGGAGTAGTTGACAACTATAAATATGATGATTCCTATTGTATGAAATATATCAAAACCTAACTTTACTCAATCGATGGCTTCTTATAGTTTGACTCATTTCATTCTCTTTTCCTTGGCCATTTCTGCCACCATGTTCGGATCTCACGAATGTAAGTAATTATACAGATTATATATGAATTAGAAAATATAATATAGGAAATTAAAGTCTCATTTGTGTGTTGTCCTCTTTCTATGTTGTGACCTAATAATTTATTTATTAATTTTGATGTGAATAGGTTTTGAGGATGGAAGCAATAGAAAGTTAAAAAATAGTGGGAGTGATATTGTTAAGGTAGGCATATGCAGTCATTTCAGGGGCTCTGATCGTTGTGGTAGTACTCGCCAAGAGTGTTGGTGTTGTAATCTTTATCATTCGTCAAAGTGTTTCAACTCTGCACAACTCTGTCAAATTAGTTGTGAGGAAGCAGACAACGGCCGTAACTAAACCACACACCCTTCTCAATATTGTCAATTAGTTTAATGATTTACAATAAATTAAAAAAAAACAAAACTAATATCATATATATATTATATATGACGATGTATAATATACACCAAGACATCGTGCAATTCAAGTGTATTTTTTATGCACCTATTATACGAAATAAATTTGATGCAATAATTATCCTTAATCGCATATTTTTTTTATTAAAAACTTGATCAATGATTGGTTCTCAATAATATACAAGATCCTCTATTTTGTCCATGGACATAACTAACAAATAAATTGTTAGTGAATCATATAAAATTTCGGTGTTAGTTTGTTTATAGTTTTTCTAAGAATAATGTTGATGTCATATTCATTGAATTAATTAATTATTCTCGAGATATATGATCTCATAAAAAACAGTACCACACAAATTGTAATCAGTCGTTCTCAAGTGTACTGGCACTTATTGGCACTTGTATATAATAATCAGTTAATGAATAAATGGTTCTTTATATAAGTTGCAATTGATCCATTATTTATTGATTTTCATTAATTAAGGCCAGCTGCGTACTCCACATATATGAAAAGGACAGATCTAGAATAGTACAAGTTGACTTGAAGAGTCTTCATTAAAAAAATTCAACAGTAACTGAATTTAGGATAATTATTTAATTATAAGAACAAAACCACAACTTCCCCTCATATAAATAAAATAAGTATTACCTTATTTAAATTAGATTACGTTTGCTTTAAAAGATTTGAGATCCTCATTATAAAACAAGCGTGTTAAATGTAAATATATATATTTTTAAAAAGTGAATATCACAAAAACAAGTAAAAATGTCGAGGTGTTTCTTTTATTTTTATACACTAGTAATTGAACCCTTGTGATGCACGGCTTGGTTGAACAATTGTTTTAATATTGTAATTAATAAAGATTTTGAAAAACTCATTAATAATAACGTTTTAAGTGATAGAATCTAACAACTTTGAATTCATATAAAATAAGTTTTAAAATAACCAAAATTTAAAATGACTACAGATTTCGAAACACCACATTTTTTCCCGATTGTATGAGACAAATAACAAGAATTGTCTCATCTGAAACTTGAACGGCAGACTCGGGTCTGACGGAGTCAAGGAAAGCTTGGGGATCAACATCATGTCACCCGAATTGCTTCCAGTTATGACCTTACCTTCCAGAACACGGGTCACCCTTTAATGAAGGAAGGTCAATAATATTAACAGTAAAGGTAAAACAAATATATAGGTATTATAAAATATGAATCATCTCACCCGAATTGCTTCCGGTTATGACTTTACCTTCCAGAACACGGGTCACCCTTTAACGAAGGAAGGTCGATAATATTAACAATAAAGGTAAAACAAACATATAGGTATTATAAAATATGAATCATTGTGCTTTTATCATATATTATTATTAAATTATAATTAAATGTACATCGCTGTCATGAAAAACACTAATACCCAATCTGAACTTATCAATACAACTTGATAGGCTACATTTTGTATGCATTCAAGTCGTAAATACGTTCATAGTCGTTTTAGAATAAATGCGATTTGTTATCTTTGAAAAATATAAACTTATTTACTGTTTGAATTGTGTAACTATTAATATAAAACAATAGTTGTACAGTTCAGAATAAATAAGTTATATTTTTTAATATAACAAATCGCATGATTCTAAAATGCAATATGAATGTACTGTGCAGCATGTAGATGTAGATCAGACCCACCCAACTTGATATATTGAGGGGCCACAAAAGTAGACCGGTTCCTTCTTTTTATTAATATTTGTTAGCATTATTATACTTTAGTACTTTTTGGGTAGCTTTGCATAAAAAATAGGCATCATGTTTCTGCAACTTTGCATCCTGTTGCTTCTTCTATCTTCAGCATTCTCTGCCAATTTAATCGCGAAACCGGGATGCGTAGACCAATGCGGGAGTCTTTCGATCCCGTATCCATTCGGACTCGGGTCAAATTGCTCCCGACCCGGATCATATTACAACCTCATTTGTGATACTTCCACAAACCCTCCAAAAGTCTACTTTGATACTGGCTTAGAAATCGTTGAAATAACCACATCCTATATTCGGGTCAAGGTACCGGTTTTAGTGGACGGAGGGTGCTACAATAATAATAATAACTTCACACCGGTGGACCTTTGGAGAACAATTGATTTGGTCAACACTCCGTATTCGTTGTCGGATCAAAACTGGCTCACCACCATCGGCTGCGATGATATCGTGGTAGGGATCGCAAACACCACCCGAAGTTTGAGCAGCAGCTGTGTAGCGTACTGCTCAAAAGAGGAAGACGGAACGGGTTTCGGGTTTTGCCCCGGTAACGGTGATATGTATTCCGCGGATGGCTGTTGCCGTACCACAATTCCCAGAGGTATTTTTAATTTTTTTGGTTGGACAGATGACTCAAACCCATGACCAAATTCGTCATTCCTTTTTCTTTTTAGGCATTTTTTTGGGTAGAGTTATAAATAACTCAATATAAAAGTAAATATTCTTTTATATCTATAAATTTTAATTTATTTTTTTCTAGTTAAGTAAATTATTATTTAAACTCTTATATCCATACTTAATTAATTAAAAGAATTAAATAAAATAGGAAAACAAAAGATGTCTTCTTAAAAAAATATCAACAGTATTTTTGCCTAAAAATATCAGCAGTATTTTCGCCTAAAAATTCAGAAAAGTGAAATACCGATGAAATAAGAAAAGAAAAAATAGAGGAATAGAACCGATATGTTTTGAGATAGTTTAATATGAGAATCTAAGAAGAACAAGATCTCAGTAGACTTTTGGTAAAAAAATAATTTTGTATATTGTGTTGAAATATACTCCCTCCGTCCCGTGATTACTGCAACACTTGTCTTATTTCAACACTTCTAAAATGAAAACAAACATAATATTAAACATAACACTCTTATTTTATTCCTGTCAAACTCACTTTATCCCACTTTACTTGATTTGCGATTCAATTTATGTATTTTAATTTTATTACCTCTCTAACATGAATTTTACTGTTAGAAAAGTAATATCCTCCTATTCAAAATATAAGATGTTTTTGATTTTTATTTTATTTCTTTTTATTTGATGTTGATCCAATTTTGCCCTTATTTAATACTTTTTTTTTACTTTTTTGGTTTGTTGGGACCATTAAAGATAATTTATCATTAAATAACTAATTTTGTATAATTTTACTTTATTTAGAAAAGTAAAACATCTTATATTTTTAATAGAAAAGATACTTTTTAATAGTTAACACGTTATTGAAATGGTCTCACTGAATCCTGTCCAAAATAAAAAAATAATAATAAATAAAAGAAATGGTCTCACTGATGAAGACTGAAGAGTCGTTGACTTGATCAATAGTACTCTATCCATTTCGCAATAAATATTATTTTACACTATAAATTTTATTTAAAATTATTTAATTTTTTAACTAGAGTTAATATTAAGAATCATCCGGTAATTACAATCGCATTAAATTTTAGTCCAGTTGTATATTTTTAATTTGGTCATTTTAGTTCAAAATTGACACTAAAATAATCAAAATTAAAAAAAAAACATAATACTTATCTAAAATTGAACACAAACAAGGATCAAACTCAAAATTAAAATGAATAAAATTGAAAAAAAGTAAAAACATACTGAACTAAATAAAAATGATTACCGGACCAAAATTGGATATGACCTAGCCATTTTTTTTTTTCCTTTTTTTAAATAGGAAAGTAAAAGGTAATATACTCCATTTACATATACTCGTGTAGTCGTGTTTATTGCCAGTCAACTCCTACGTCAACTGATATATATAGTCTTTCTTTTTTATTTTATCTAGAACCTATGTAGTCTTTCTTTTAGAACCTATGTATTCTTTCTCATTGGTTTGGTAGTGTTGGAAATTTGAACGTTATACGTCACCATATTGTCAATGACGATATATTTATAAATTTTAAAATATACTACATCCGTCATTTAACCAAATCACATTTCTTTTTTATCGTGTTTTTTGAAAGCGAGTTTTGTATTAGTAATTGAAATTATAAATTAATTTTTAAGGGGGAACTCTCATCTATCATTACCTCCTTAAAAATTAATTTATCATTTCAATTACTAATACAAAACTCGTTCACAAAAACGTGTGCAAACAGTAAACTCGTCTTCGAATTCGAGACGAAGGGAGTATTATTTTATATTTTTAAGCCTGTAAAATTATTGGCAGGCACTAGATCGCTGAAAGCACAGATATCAAACGTAAGTGGGAATAGGAGCTTCTCTTGCAGTTATGCTTTCATGGAGGAGAAGGGGTCATCGAATCAATCCGGGTTTAGGTATCCATTTTCCGTCCTGGATAACACGACGGCGTTTCAAGGTGATGATTGGCCGGAAAGCATCACGCCGCCGGTGGTGCGGATGGACTGGAGAGTTGGGACTGAGAATTGCAGCGAGGCACGGCGGGACACTAGCAGTTATGCATGTGAGGGTAATAGTGTGTGTGTTGATTTTGATCCAAATATTGGAGGATACCTTTGCAATTGCTCACAAGGATACCAAGGCAATCCTTACCTCACCCCAGGATGCATAGGTAATTCCTTTTCATTAATTTCTAAATTTTGATTTCTTTATGCATGGTTAACAAATTTTGATGATAATATATATATACTCCCTCCGTCCCGAAATTCGAATGCGGGTTTACTGTTTGCACGCGTTTTTATGAGCGAGTTTTGTATTAGTAATTGAAATGATAAATTGATTTTTAAGGAGGGGTATGATAGATACTCATCTATCATACCCCTCCTTAAAAATCAATTTATCATTTCAATTAATAATACAAAACTCGCTTGCAAAAACACGTATGAAAAATAAATGTGACTTCAAATTCGAGACGGAGGTAGTATATAATAATAAAATAGTGATGATAATAAACGTTTATCTACTAAGTAATTAATCCCAAATAACCATATATACCTTTTTCTTTCTTTTAATAATTTCAGTTCGTACCACTATATATACATTTTTAGTTTTTTCATTCTTTCATTATTTCAGTCTATTCCACCATATATACACCCCTGTACCATCAATATTTCAACTCGTACCACCATTTATTTAAATTCTGTATCACCATCCATTAGTTATGCTCGAACCATCATTTTAAAGTTCGTAGCTACTAAATCTGAATTCAGCCTGTATCACTATATATATGCTAACCTCGTACCACCATATATTTAACGAAAGCTCATAAAACTATTTTTTAATTTTTTTTAATTATATTAAAAGTATATAGTGGTCCAAAAAATATTATCTTGACTAAAAAATAATTATACTAAAAATCTTAACAAAAAAGATTTTTTTAAAAAAGATAATGGGTTAAGAACGAGGGTTCCTCAATAATTTATTATCTATTTTTAATTCGACCCTATTAACATTTAGCAAGAATAATTAAATTGTCTAACATAGCCTCTCTATGAATCATTTGGAAAATGGCGAGGATGAAATTAAGACAGATAAAAAAATTTGTAATTTGATCAAGGTTATTTTCATTTCGTTGATCTCTCTGCGTGTCATTTATCTTTGTGGATATCAGATATTAATGAATGTGGTGATGGTAGAACTAATCTATGCCATCAAAATGCGACCTGCACCAACACTCCCGGCGATTATTATTGCACCTGTTTGGATACATATTATGGTGATGGAATGGAAAACGGCACTGGTTGCATTCAGCTACCACATGCACGTTCCAAAATTTTCAGTGTCTTGATAGGTACGTATAACAATATTCCAGCCTTGGTTAATAAATGAATCAATTTGGATTATTTATTGTGGAAAACTAAGTTTAATTTCTACCTTTTTATTTTGGTCTAGCTTTTACATTATGATCATTTTCGTAATGTAACTTACACACTTTTAACCTTTTCATCATTTTGACTTTTAAATTTTGATTCATGTAAATAATTACAGGATGAAAATCAAAATTTAAAAGTCTATACGACCAAAAATTCGAAAGTATGTAAATTACATGATTAAATTCAAATTTTAAAAGTTAAGGATTAAAACAAAACAAAAAAATTACTATAAAATTACAGGGCGAAAAAATATTTTCCCTTTTATTCCTATAAATTAATTTAAAATTGGCAATTAGGTCTGGGCATCGGATTGGGATTGCTACTGCTCGCATCAACGTGTTTTTGGTTGCGTATGACTTTACAAAAAAGAAAGATCCAAAAGCACAAAGAGAAATTCTACAAACGAAATGCTGGACTTTTGCAGCAGCAAACTAATGAAGACGCCATTGAGAAAATCAAACTTTTCCAAGCAAAAGAGCTGGAGAAAGCCACGGACCAGTTCAATGAAAGCCGAATTCTCGGACAAGGAGGACAAGGCACTGTCTACAAAGGAATGTTGTCCGATGGTAAGATCGTGGCCATTAAAAAGTCGAAGCAAGATAATGACCACTTGCAGGAATTTATCAATGAGGTTGCAATACTAACTCCAATATATCATAAGAATGTGGTCACGTTGTTGGGGTGTTGTCTGGAAACCGAGGTCCCTTTGCTCGTATACGAATTCGTGCCTAATGGCAACCTTTCTGATCTCGTTCATGATGCAAGTTCCGAGTTCCCCGTTTCGTGGAACATGCGTCTGAGAATCGCGGCAGATGTGGCTGGGGCATTATCGTATTTACACTCTGCATCCGCCATGTCAATCTATCACAGGTAAAAGAATTACATCTTATCTAAAAATCTGAACTTTTATAAAGGTGTTAAATTAATTCGTTTATATTATTTTCATAATAATGGACTGAATTCTCCTATTCCATAGTTGGGACGAGACCCATCGAGTATACAATTATAAGGAAAAAATGTTTTTTAGGACAGTAACTTAGGGGGTTGTGTTTTAATGATAATAATTTTACGAACTTGAAATGTACGATTATATGTTTTAAAATATGTAAATATAACACAATATATTTTAAAATCTGTAAATGTAAGACAATTGAGCCCGAATAAGTCCAAATCGGGCTGAAATGTCACATGAGATTTTGGTTTGTTCAGGCTCGATTGTTCTACATTTACATGAATTTAAAATATATTATCCTATATTTACATATTTTGAAATATATTGTCCTATATTTATAAAATTTAAAACATATTGTCCTAGACTCCTAAACCCATAAAATTATTGTTCTTAAAATATAACCAACCCTAAGTTACTGCCCTAAAAAAACATTATTCTCTATCTACAATATAATATAGGTGGAGTCGCTTTTAGCGGTAATCGAACCCAGGATATGAGCGTGGGCAAGAGGCTCTGATACCATTTCTTTCATTTAATTTAAAAGTCCGAACTTATGGAGTGGTGTGAAATTAATTCGTTTATTTCGCTAACTATAGGGACATCAAGTCTAGTAACATCCTTCTAGGTGAAAAGTTTGTCGTCAAAGTATCGGATTTCGGAACTTCCAAGACTTTCGCGGTGGATGAAACTCACCAAACTACGATGGTCAAAGGCACGTTCGGATACTTAGATCCGGAATATCTCCAGTCGGGGCAGTTTACAGAAAAGAGCGACGTCTACAGTTTTGGAATAGTTCTGGTGGAGCTATTGACAGGACAAAGGCCGACGACAATAGCAGGACGGTTTCTTGCATCCATGGATGCAAATTCGCTCGACTCGATTTTAGATCCTCAGGTTTCGGAGAATGCTGCAAAAGAGGAGGTGATTACAGTGGCGAGGCTTGCGCAGAGGTGTTTGAATTTGATTGGAAGAATGAGGCCAACCATGAAAGAAGTTGCCATAGAATTGGGGAGTTTAAGGATGCAGTCTCAAATGGGATCATCTGGTAATAAAGATGAATATTGTGAGGAATTAGCAAGAGTGTATAAAGGTAAAGCCATCACGATTTCGGACAATGATTACACGTGGACGACAGGTGGTAACAGTGTTACATCATCATCATCAGATGCACATCCTCTGATGATTGGAAATGATAGGTCTATTTAATTTTCTGTTAATTTGTTCTAAGAATTAATTATGTGTTGTTAATTAATTTCGTTCTTCTTCGACGACTGCTAATGCTACGATGATTGGTAAATCAATGTAGTGGTTTTTCTCATCCGATTTTCAGAAAAGGCTCATAAAAAATATTGTAAAAAAATATAAAGCCCAGCTCATTAAAAATTGCCCCGGAAAAAAACTCATAAATATTGATCATAAAAAATATTGTAAAAAAATATATAAAGCCCTGCTCATTAAAAAAATATTGTAAAAAAATATATATATATATGCCAATGGCCTAATGTGTTTGTTTTCCCATCATTTTCACAATTTGTCCGTACGTGAACTCTAACTCTGCGCTTCAGTGGTCCATCAACAATAATACTGTATCACTGTTCATGCATGTTAATGTTAGAAACCTTGATTATTTAAAAAAAAAAGAATATGAATATCATATACTTTGGAAAAGAAAAAAAGGATGATTGAGAACACACAAATTGGATCACAAATCAAGAATATATATAATAAAATGGGTTTCACAATTTGGTTTTAATAAAATAAACTGTTCATGGTGTTGTGAAAGTGTATTAATATGATGTTTGTTTCCATTTTGGGAATGTTTAAAATAAAGGATAATAATATTGGGATGTTCAAATAAGAATAAGTTCAAAGTGTTAAATAATTACGGGATAGAGAGAGTATAATATAACCCAATCATCCCGTGATAAGATTTACATTTGTCATTTTGAAGGTCCTAATTTAAGCTTATGTTTCCTCTTTAATAAGTTGTGGCCCACTTCTCTGAACAACTATTCTCTTTTTTTATTCAAAATTACACCAATTGTCAATTAATTAATATTAAAGCACAAATAATTTTCTCTCTCTCTTCATATTTTGACTTTTCTTACACATCTCACTAACCAATTAGTATAATACATTTAATATATACTACATTTTTTAAAATTCGCGTCAATTCCAAAAAATAAAATTTATCGTGGAATGGAGATTAATTATTATCTTGGAATCGATTATTCTCGATCTCAGTACTTTTTATTGAAAATTTGATCGTTCATTAATATCTTAAACACGGTTTTCATATGATATTAGAGGAGAATACTACATCTACCCACTGGGTAGTCCACCCTTTCAATAAAAATAATTCAAAAGTAATTAAAAAGAAAAGAAACATTAATGCAGCATTATTATTCTCTAATCTAATTTATTACTCTTAATTGATGCTAGCTTCTTGAATCTTGAAAATCTCCCCAGTCCAAATGAAAGTACTCCCCCGTCTGGTTTTCTGGCCACCTCCTCCGATTATCAACTACACGAGGAAAGCAATTAAAATTTGGTAGAGATACGTATTTAATTAAGATATGAATTTGATTTTAAAATAGTTTTAAGTATTCATTTCGTTAGCCTTTCATCTTTCGAAAAATGACAAAAATTGTTAGCCTTTGGTAAAAGATATGTTATTTTTAATTTTATGGGGTATATTTATAATTTTAAAAATAATATGTTTATTTTTATTAGATAAGCTTTTAAATTTTCATATTGTTTATAATTTATTAATTGACTTTAAAAATTCATATTTTTATATAATTTTGCAATTCAATAATTAAATTCGAATATAAAACTTAGATAAGCATAATAATTTGAAGAATTTTTAATTTTTGACTGATATGATAGTGTTTGTGGTTTATGACTTATGGTTTATAGTTTGAATAATGACTTGTAACTCATAAAATAGTGAAATGAGTCAATTCGGGTTTTTTTTTTTTATAATACCCTACTTCTTAATTTTATTTTTGCAATGATAGGTACGTTACTTACGATTCGGGGTTCAATCTTCTGATTAATTAATTATAAACAAGTACTAAATTTTTTCATATCGGGATGTATAAAAGAAACACGCTAGAAGAAGGGTTCGAACCTTCGACCTTGTGGTTAACAGTCACACGCTCTAACCAGCTGAGCTACTCCAGCTTCTTGTAACCTTGTGGCGATATATCCTATTTATATGAAACGAACACCTCTAATTTGAATTGGAGTAATTATTTGCTAATGTTTGTATAGACTATCAAACTTTGACTTTGGTCATGTTGCTACTTAGAGAAATATAACTCTGCAGCACCAACTACCTGGAACTAGTATTCAAGCCATTAAACTACATCGATCATCTCATTTCAAATAAATAAATTCTACTAGCTAAAATTAACCCAAATGAAATACTCCTCTAATTCATCGGGGCAACATAGATGAATCGGTTCAATTCTCATGTTCCACTTTTCGTATTTCATTGGTGTTTCACCCTTTTGGATCTTTAACATATGAACCCAGTGTATGGTGATTCGTTGAATTTTTATTTTTATCCCACGTGTCATCCATCCATATTATGGTATACAAAATGATATACAAATTATAGAATAGGTGATCTAATTCCTAGATGAGCAGATAGGAAAGCCCATAGAGATCCAGAATCCCACAACTAAGTAGGAGTATCAAATAAAGCCCAACAAGTTAAAAAATATCCAGAGCAGTAATGAGGGGGGCTTAATTGTAATCATGCAAGAAATTCACTGGTTTTAATAAGTGTTTAGGAGTTTTTCCAATATGTTGGTATTGTGTAGAAGATGAACAACCAGGAGATAAAGGTTGTTATTTGTTTGAAAAATAAGATAATTGTCCATCCCAAAAGGCCGATGCTGGGCTTACTCAACAATTACCAGCCCAACTATTGATAGGCCAGATCCATTAAATTATTTTAATGTATTTTTATGGCAGAAATTTGTTATGTCCAAATAAACTTGGAATTTTATGTATATTGTGACATTGTCATCCAATCAAAATAATTTATGAAATAAAAGTACTATTTTCTACTTTTGTTTTTAGTAGTTTTTATTTAATTATTTGAAATTGCATATGGGGATTAATGCTCATCTCATAGTTAAAAATTAAGGTTGCTAGATAGATGTTGTATTAATGTTTATTTTTTGTATTTTTGAGAATAGAAATAATAGACAAAATGCATTTTTAGGTCCCTAAATTATTATTTTTTATTTCGAAAAGTTCATAAACTATTTTTTTTTGTTTTAAGAAGTCCTTGAATTATTAACTTTTGTTTCAAAAGGTCGTTAAACTATTTTTTTGTTTAATGAAGTCCTTAAATTATTAATTTTTGTTTCACACAGTTCTTCTTGACTATATTTTTTAATCATCTAACAGAACCGTTAAGTAAATACACACATCATCCTTATCAAAATTGTCAATATTGACCATTGTTTTACTTAATGGTTCCGTTAGATTAGTTAAAAATTTCCGTCAAGAAGGACTGCTTGAAACAAAAATCAATAGTTTAGGGGCTTCATTAAACAAAAAAATAGTTTAGGGACCTTTCGAAACAAAATTTAATAGTTCAGGGACTTGTTAAAATAAAAAAAATAGTTTAATGACATTTCGAAACAAAAAATAATAGTTTAAGGACCTGAAGATGCATTTTGCCGAAATAATATGAATAGTTGAAATATTATAATCTCTCATTTTTACGGGAAAATAAAATTTAATTAAAGGAAACAATTAATAAACAAGATATATAAACTCTCATATGTTATATTTGTGTTAGCAAAATAAACGACCTCATGGAGATCGATCAGTGTTGTACGACGGCCGATGATCAGTGACTGTAGATTAGTGTTTCACTGTGGTTGATGTGCAGCAATGGCGAAAAAAAAAACAGTAGCATATTTCAATGGTGAGAAGGAAAAATTTGAAAGGCGTGATTGTGGGCTTTGATTAGAGTGATCTTTGATTCAACAATTAAGAAATTGCAAGGAGTGTAATGAGCTTAATTGGGTGATCTTTGACTAATAATGAAAGAAATTTTGAGGATCAAAATTTAAGACTTTTGCCAATTAGACTCTGATACCATATCAAAATCGAGTCAACGATAATATTATTGATCTTATGACAAGGTAAATAATCATGTACAATTATGAAATTATGAAGTAAGACTCGATGTGGACGAAGTACAAAATACATATATACAAAGAGTGGGTCTCATGTGCATCCAGGTGCACCGTGCATTTATAGTGTATTTTATAATTGTGCAATTTGTTCTATTGAAAGATGCAACTTATTTTTACTGAACCATGCAACTATTTTTTCATATTAATAGTTGCACGGTTCCTTGTAAATAAGTTGCATTTTGCACGGTTCTAAAATACATTATGAGTGCATCATGGACTTGAATGTATACAAGACTTAACCATATACAAAATTACTCATAATATAATATTTAAAGTAAGTAGTTTGATTATAACAATAATTGTAAGAATTAAATTATATTTAATGGCTTGGAGGAGTAGTTGACAACTATAAATATGATGATTCCTATTGTATGAAATATATCAAAACATAATTTTACTCATTCAATGGCTTCTTATAGTTTGACTCATTTCATTCTCTTTTCCTTGGCCATTTCTGCCACCATGTTCGGATCTCATGAATGTAAGTAATTATACAGATTATATATGAATTAGAAAATATAATATAGGAAATTAAAGTCTCATTTGTGTGTTGTCCTCTTTCTATGTTGTGACCTAATAATTTATTTATTAATTTTGATGTGAATAGGTATTGAGGATGGAAGCAATAGAAAGTTAAAAAATAGTGGGAGTGATATTGTTAAGGTAGGCATATGCAGTCATTTCAGGGGCTCTGATCGTTGTGGTAGTACTCGCCAAGAGTGTTGGTGTTGTAATCTTTATCATTCGTCAAAGTGTTTCAACTCTGCACAACTCTGTCAAATTAGTTGTGAGGAAGCAGACAACGGCCGTAACTAAACCACACCCTTCTCAATATTGTCAATTAGTTTAATGATTTACAATAAATTAAAAAAAAACAAAACTAATATCATATATATATTATATATGACGATGTATAATATCTCGCATCGTCTTGATTCAAGTGTATTTTTATGCACCTATTATATCTGAAAAATAAATTTGATGCAATAATTATCCTTAATCGCATATTTTTTTTATTAAAAACTTGATCAATGATTGGTTTTCAATAATATACAAGATCCTCTATTTTGTCCATGGACATAACTAACAAATAAATTGTTAGTGAATCATATAAAATTTCGGTGTCAGTTTATTTATAGTTTTTCTAAGAATAATGTTGATGTCATATTCATTGAATTAATTAATTATTCTCGAGATATATGATCTCATAAAAAACAGTACTACTCAAATTGTAATCAGTCGTTCTCAAGTGTACTGGCACTTGTTGGCACTTGTATATAATAATCAATTTAATGAATAAATGGTTCTATATATAAGTTGCAATTGATCCATTATTTATTGATTTTCATTAATTAAGGCCAGCTGCGTACTCCACATATATGAAAAGGACAGATCTAGAATAGTACAAGTTGACTTGAAGAGTCTTCATTAAAAAAATTCAACAGTAACTGAATTTAGGATAATTATTTAATTGTAAGAACAAAATCACAATTTCCCCTCCTATAAATAAAATAAGTATTACCTTATTTAAATTAGATTACGTTTGCTTTAAAAGATTTGAGATCCTCATTATAAAACAAGCGTGTTAAATGAAAATGTATATATTTTTAAAAAATGAATATCACAAAAACAAGTAAAAATGTCGAGGTGTTTCTTTTATTTTTATAAACTAGTAATTGAACCAGTGTTATGCACGGCTTGGTTGAACAATTGTTTTAATATTGTAATTAATAAAGATTTTGAAAAACTCATTAATAATAATGTTTTAAGTGATAGAATCTAACAACTTTGAATTCATATAAAATAAGTTTTAAAATAACCAAAATATAAAATGACTACAGATTTCGAAACACCACATTTTTTTCCCGATTGTATGAGACAAATAACAAGAATTGTCTCATCTGAAACTTGAACGGCAGTCTCGGGTCTGACGGAGTCAAGGAAAGCTTGGGATCAACATCATCTCACCCGAATTGCTTCCAGTTATAACCTTACCTTCCAGAACACGAGTCACCCTTTAATGAAGGAAGGTCAATAATATAACAGTAAAGGTAAAACAAATATATAGGTATTATAAAATATGAATCATCTCACCCAAATTGCTTCCGATTATGACTTTACCTTCCAGAACACGGGTCACCCTTTAACGAAGGAAGGTTGATAATATTAACAATAAAGGTAAAACAAACATATAGGTATTATAAAATATGAATCATTGTGCTTTTATCATATATTATTATTAAATTATAATTAAATGTACATCGCTGTCATGAAAAACACTAATACCCAAACTGAACTTATCAATACAACTTGATAGGCTACATTTTGTATGCCTTCAAGTGCATCGTACATTCATAGTGCATTTTAGAATCGTACGATTTGTTATACTGAAAAATACAACTTATTTACACTGAATTGTGTAACTATTAATATAAAACAATAGTTATACAGTTCAGAATAAATAAGTTATATTTTTTAATATAACAAATCGCATGATTCTAAAATGCAATATGAATATACTGTGCACCATGTAGATGTAGATCAGACCCACCCAACTTGATATATTGAGGGGCCACAAAAGTAGACCGGTTCCTTCTTTTTATTAATATTTGTTAGCATTATTATACCGTAGTACTTTTTGGGTAGCTTTGAATAAAAAATAGGCATCATGTTTCTGCAACTTTGCATCCTGTTGCTTCTTCTATCTTCAGCATTCTCTGCCAGTTTAATCGCGAAACCGGGATGCGTAGACCAATGCGGGAGTCTTTCGATCCCGTATCCATTCGGACTCGGGTCAAATTGCTCCCGACCCGGATCAGCTTACAACCTCATTTGTGATACTTCCACAAACCCTCCAAAAGTCTACTTTGATACTGAGTTAGAAATCGTTGAAATAACCACATCCTATATTCGGGTCAAGTACCCGTTTTTAGTGGCCGGAGCGTGCTACAATAATAATAATAACGTCACAACGACACCGGTGGACCTTTGGAGAATAATTGACTTGGTCAAGACTCCGTATTCGTTGTCGGATCAAAACTGGGTCACCACCATAGGCTGCGATGATATCGTGGTAGGGATCGTAAACACCACCCGAAGTTTGAGCAGCGGCTGTGTAGCGTACTGCTCGAAAGAGGAAGACGGAACGGGTTTCGGGTTTTGCCCCGGTAACGGTGATATGTATTCCGCGGATGGCTGTTGCCGGACCACAATTCCCAGAGGTATTTTAAATATTTTTTGGTTGGACAGATGACTCAAAGCCATGACCAAATTAGTCATTCCTTTTTCTTTTTAGGCATTTTTTTGGGTAGAGTTATAAATAACTCAATATAAAAGTAAATATTCTTTTATGTATATAAATTTAAATTTATTTTTTTCTAGTCAAGTAAATTATTATTTAAACTCTTATATCCATACTTAATTAATTAAAAGAATTAAATATAATAGGAAAACAAAAGATGTCTTCTTAAAAAAATATCAACACTATTTTCACCTAAAAATATCAGCAGTATTTTCGCCTAAAAATTCAGAAAAGTGAAATACTGATGGAATACGAAAAGTGAAACAGGGGAATATAATCGATATGGTTTGAGATAGTTTAATATGAGAATCTAAGAAAGAAACAAGATCTCAGTAGACTTTTGGTAAAAAAATAATTTTGTATATTGTGTTGAAATATACTCCCTCCGTCCCGTGATTACTGCAACACTTGTCTTATTTGGACGTTTTAACATTACTGCAACACTTTCAAAATGGAAATAAACGTAATATTAGTATACTCATAACACCCTTATTTTATTCCACTCAAACTCACTTTATCCTACTTTACTTAACTTCCGATCCAATTTGTGTATCCGGGACGGATTACCTCTCTAACATGAATTTTATTGTTAGAAAAGTAATACTTTTTTAATAGTTGCACATAACACGTTATTGAAATTGTCTCACTGAATCCTGTCCAAAATAAAAAAATAATAATAAATAAAAGAAATGGTCTCACTGATGAAGACTGAAGAGTCGTTGACTTGATCAATAGTACTCTATCCATTTAACAATAAATATTGTTTTACACTATAAATTTTATTTAAAATTATTTAATTTTTTAACTAGAGTTAATATTAAGAATAATTACAATAGCATTAAATTTTAGTCCAGTTGTATATTTTTAATTTGGTCATTTTAGTTCAA
The DNA here is from genome assembly GCA_037126765.1 of Stenogyne calaminthoides. Taxonomy (NCBI): domain Eukaryota; kingdom Viridiplantae; phylum Streptophyta; class Magnoliopsida; order Lamiales; family Lamiaceae; genus Stenogyne; species Stenogyne calaminthoides. The sequence continues at coordinate 7,274,249 of JBBCBC010000001.1, read as the reverse complement.
AATTGACACTAAAATAATCAAAATTAAAAAAAAAAACATAATACTTATCTAAAATTGAACACAAACAAGGATCAAACTCAAAATTAAAATGAATAAAATTGAAAAAAAGTAAAAACATACTGAACTAAATAAAAATGATTACCGGACCAAAATTGGATATGACCTAGCCAAACTTTTTTTTCCTTTTTTAAATAGGAAAGTAAAAGGTATTATACTCCATTTACATATACTCGTGTAGTCGTGTTTATTGCCAGTCAACTCCTACGTCAACTGATATATATAGTCTTTCTTTTTTATTTTATCTAGAACCTATGTAGTCTTTCTTTTAGAACCTATGTATTCTTTCTCATTGGTTTGGGAGTGTTGGAAATTTGAACGTTATACGTCACCATATTGTCAATGACGTTATATTTATAAATTTTAAAATATACTACATCCGTCACGAATTTGAAGTCACATTTACTTTTTATAAGTGTTTTTACAAGCGAGTTTTGTATTAGTAATTGAAATTATAAATTAATTTTTAAGGGGGCACTCTCATCTATCATTACCCTCTTTAAAAATCAATTTATCATTTCAATTACTAATATAAAACTCGTTCACAAAAACGTGTGTAAACAGTAAACTCGTCTTCGAATTCGAGACGAAGGGAGTATTATTTTATATTTTTAAGCCCGTAAAATTATTGGCAGGCACTAGATCGCTGGAAGCACAGATATCAGACGTAAGTGGGAAATGGCTAGGCAGTAGGAGCTTCTCTTGCAGTTATGCTTTCGTGGAGGAGAAGGGGTCATCGAATCAATCCGGGTTTAGGTATCCATTTTCCGTCCTGGATAACCCGACGGCGTTTCAAGGTGCTGATTGGCCGGAAAGCATCACGCCGCCGGTGGTGCGGATGGACTGGAGAGTTGGGAGTAAGAATTGCAGCGAGGCACAGCGGAACAGCAGCAGTTATGCATGTGAGGGTAATAGTGTGTGTGTTGATTTTGATCCAAATATTGGAGGATACCTTTGCAATTGCTCACAAGGATACCAAGGCAATCCTTACCTCACCCAAGGATGCATTGGTAATTCCTTTTCATTAATTTCTAAATTTTGATTTCTTTATGCATGGTTAACAAATTTTGATGATAATATATATATACTCCATCTCATCTATTATACTCCTCCTTAAAAATCAATTTATCATTTCAATTACTAATACAAAACTCGCTTGCAAAAACACGTATGAAAAGTAAATGTGGCTTCAAATTCGAGACGGAGGTAGTATATAATAATAAAATAGTGATGATAATAAACATTTATCTACTAAGTAATTAATCCCAAATAACCATATATACCTTTTTCCTTCTTTTAATAATTTCAGTTCGTACCACTATATATACTTTTTTAGTTTTTTAATTCTTTCATTATTTCATTCTATTCCACCATATATACACCCTTGTACCATCAATATTTCAACTCGTACCACCATTTATTTAAATTCTGTATCACCATCCATTAGTTATGCTCGAACCATCATTTTAAAGTTCGTAGCTACTAAATCTGAATTCAGCCTGTATCACTATATATATGCTAACCTCGTACCACCATATATTTAACGAAAGCTCATAAAACTATTTTTTAATTTTTTTTAATTATATTAAAAGTATATAGTGGTCCAAAAAAATATTATCTTGACTAAAAAATAATTATACTAAAAATCTTAACAAAAAAGATTTTTTTAAAAAAGATAATGGGTTAAGAACGAGGGTTCCTCAATAATTTATTATCTATTTTTAATTCGACCCTATTAACATTTAGCAAGAATAATTAAATTGTCTACCATAGCTTCTCTATGAATCATTTGGAAAATGGCGAGAATGAAATTAAGACAGATAAAAAAATTTGTAATTTGACCAAGGTTATTTTCATTTCGTTGATCTCTCTGCGTGTCATTTATCTTTGTGGATATCAGATATTAACGAATGTGGTGATGATAGAACTAATTCATGCCATCAATATGCGACCTGCACCAACACTCTCGGCGCTTATTATTGCACCTGTTTGGATACATATTATGGTGATGGAATGGAAAACGGCACTGGTTGCATTCAGCTACCACATGCACGTTCCAAAATTTTCAGTGTCTTGATAGGTACGTATAACAATATTCCAGCCTTGGTTAATAAATGAATCAATTTGGATTATTTATTGTGGAAAACTAAGTTTAATTTCTACCTTTTTATTTTGGTCTAGCTTTTACATTATGATCATTTTCGTAATGTAACTTACACACTTTTAACCTTTTCATAATTTTGACTTTTAAATTTTGATTCATGTAAGTAATTACAGGATGAAAATCAAAATTTAAAAGTCTATACGACCAAAAATTCGAAAGTATGTAAATTACATGATTAAATTCAAATTTTAAAAGTTAAGGATTAAAACAAAACAAAAAAATTACTATAAAATTACAGGGCGAAAAAATATTTTCCCTTTTATTCCTATAAATTAATTTAAAATTGGCAATTAGGTCTGGGCATCGGATTGGGATTGCTACTGCTCGCATCAACGTGTTTTTGGTTGCGTATGACTTTACAAAAAAGAAAGATCCAAAAGCACAAAGAGAAATTCTACAAACGAAATGCTGGACTTTTGCAGCAGCAAACTAATGAAGACGCCATTGAGAAAATCAAACTTTTCCAAGCAAAAGAGCTGGAGAAAGCCACGGACCAGTTCAATGAAAGCCGAATTCTCGGACAAGGAGGACAAGGCACTGTCTACAAAGGAATGTTGTCCGATGGTAAGATCGTGGCCATTAAAAAGTCGAAGCAAGATAATGACCACTTGCAGGAATTTATCAATGAGGTTGCAATACTAACTCCAATATATCATAAGAATGTGGTCACGTTGTTGGGGTGTTGTCTGGAAACCGAGGTCCCTTTGCTCGTATACGAATTCGTGCCTAATGGCAACCTTTCTGATCTCGTTCATGATGCAAGTTCCGAGTTCCCCGTTTCGTGGAACATGCGTCTGAGAATCGCGGCAGATGTGGCTGGGGCATTATCGTATTTACACTCTGCATCCGCCATGCCAATCTATCACAGGTAAAAGAATTACATCTTATCTAAAAAATCAACTTTTATAAAAGGTGTTAAATTAATTCGTTTATATTATTTTCCTAATAATGGACTGAATTCTCCTATTCCATAGTTGGGACGAGACCCATCGAGTATACAATTATAAGGAAAAAATGTTTTTTAGGACAGTAACTTAGGGGTTGTGTTTTAAGGATAATAATTTTACGAACTTGAAATGTACGATTATATGTTTTAAAATATGTAAATATAACACAATATATTTTAAAATCTGTAAATGTAAGACAATTGAGCCCGAATAAGTCCAAATCGGGCTGAAATGTCACGTGAGATTTTGGTTTGTTCAGGCTCGATTGTTCTACATTTACATGAATTTAAAATATATTATCCTATATTTACATATTTTGAAATATATTGTTCTATATTTATAAAATTTAAAACATATTGTCCTAGACTCCTAAACCCATAAAATTATTGTGTCTTAAAATACAACCACCCCTAAATTCTTTGCCTAAAAAACATTATTCTCTATCTACAATATAATATAGGTGGAGTCGCTTTTAGCGGTAATCGAACCCAGGATATGGGCGTGGGCAAGAGGCTCTGATACCGTTTCTTTCATTTAATTTAAAAGTCCGAACTTATGGAGTGGTGTGAAATTAATTCGTTTATTTCGCTAACTATAGGGACATCAAGTCTAGTAACATCCTTCTAGGTGAAAAGTTTGTCGTCAAAGTATCGGATTTCGAACTTCCAAGACTTTCGCGGTGGATGAAACTCACCAAACTACGATGGTCAAAAGGCGTTCGGATACTTAGATCCGGAATATCTCCAGTCGGGGCAGTTTACAGAAAAGAGCGACGTCTACAGTTTTGGAATAGTTCTGGTGGAGCTATTGACAGGACAAAGGCCGACGACAATAGCAGGACGGTTTCTTGCATCCATGGATGCAAATTCGCTCGACTCAATTTTAGATCCTCAGGTTTCGGAGAATGCTGCAAAAGAGGAGGTGATTACAGTGGCGAGGCTTGCGCAGAGGTGTTTGAATTTGATTGGAAGAATGAGGCCAACCATGAAAGAAGTTGCCATAGAATTGGGGAGTTTAAGGATGCAGTCTCAAATGGGATCATCTGGTAATAAAGATGAATATTGTGAGGAATTAGCAAGAGTGTATAAAGGTAAAGCCATCACGATTTCGGACAATGATTACACGTGGACGACAGGTGGTAACAGTGTTACATCATCATCATCAGATGTACATCCTCTGATGATTGGAAATGATAGGTCTATTTAATTTTCTGTTAATTTGTTCTAAGAATTAATTATGTGTTGTTAATTAATTTCGTTCTTCTTCGACGACTGCTAATGCTATGATGATTGGTAAATCAATGTAGTGGTTTTTCTCATCCCGATTTTCAGAAAAGGCTCATAAAAATATTGTAAAAAAAATATAAAGCCCAGCTCATTAAAAATTGCCCCGGATCATAAAAATATTGTAAAAAAAATATAAAGCCCTGCTCATTAAAAATTGCTCCGGAAAAAAACTCATAAATATTGATCATAAAAATATTGTAAAAAATAAAATAAAGCCCTGCTCATTAAAAATTGCTCCAGAAAAAAGTTCATAAATATTGAAAAAAAAACGCTAGAGAAGAAGGGCTCAAACTTTCGACCTTGTAGTTAACAGTCACACGCTCTAACCAGCTGAGCTACTCCAGCTTCTTGTTTTAAATTTTATGCAAAACGTATATACTCCCTTTGTCCCTGTAAATTTCTCATTTCTTTTGGGTGTTTTAATTAAGAAACAATAATAAAATAATAAAAATGAAGGATAGTTTTGAATATTGGAAGAGAGGTGTGGAGTAATGAGTAGAGTGGTGGGTGACATTTTTTGTAATATATTGTGTAAAAAATGAGGTTAAAAATTATAAATAATTGAACTATTTTTTCCATTTATAGAAAGAGAAACTTATTGTGTGACGGATTGAAAAGAAAAAAAGAAAACTTATAATGGGAGGGAGGGAGTATATGACTGCTACTTGCGATTTCACTATCACTCTTAATTTCGGTTGGACAAGATATTTGCCATTTGCCAATATATATATATGCCAATGGCCTAATGTGTTTGTTTTCCCATCTTTTTCACAATTTGTCCGTACGTGAACTCTAACTCTGCAGTGGTCCATCAACAATAATACTGTATCACTGTTCATGCATGTTAATGTTAGAAACCTTGATTGCAACACACAAATTGGACCACAAATCAAGTAAAGTGGAATAAAATGAGTTTGAGTAGAATAAAATAAGGATGTTGTAAGTGTATTAATATGATGTTTGTTTCCATTTTGAGAGTGTTGCAGTAATGTTGGGACGTTCAAATAAGATAAGTGTTGCAGTAATTACGAGACAGAGAGAGTATAATATAACCCAATCATCCCGTGATAAGATTTACATTTGTCATTTTGAAGGTCCTAATTTAAGCTTATGTTTCCTCTTTAAAAAGTTGTGGCCCACTTCTCTGAACAACTATTCTCTTTTTTTATTCAAAATTACATCAATTGTCAATTAATTAATATTAAAGCACACATAATTTTCTCTCTCTCCATATTTTTACTTTTCTTACACATCTCACTAACCAATTAGTATAATACATTTAATATATACTACATTTTTTAAAATTCGTGTCAATTCCAAAATTAAAATTTATCGTGGAATGGAGATTAATTATTATCTTGGAATCGATTATTCTCGATCTCAGTACTTTTTATTGAAAATTTGATCGTTCATTAATATCTTAAACACGGTTTTCATATGATATTAGAGGAGAATACTACATCTACCCACTGGGTAGTCCACCCTTTCAATAAAAATAATTCAAAAGTAATTAAAAAGAAAAGAAACATTAATGCAGCATTATTATTCTCTAATCTAATTTATTACTCTTAATTGATGCTAGCTTCTTGAATCTTGAAAATCTCCCCAGTCCAAATGAAAGTACTCCCCCGTCTGGTTTTCTGGCCACCTCCTCCGATTATCAACTACACGAGGAAAGCAATTAAAATTTTGTAGAGATAAGTATTTAATTAAGATATGAATTTGATTTTAAAATAGTTTTAAGTATTCATTTCGTTAGCCTTTCATCTTTCGAAAAATGACAAAAATTGTTAGCCTTTGGTAAAATATATGTTATTTTTAATTTTATGGGGTATATTTAGATTTTTATAATTTTAAAAATAATATGTTTATTTTTATTAGATAAGCTTTTAAATTTTCATATTGTTTATAATTTATTAATTGACTTTAAAAATTCATATTTTTATATAATTTTGCAATTCAATAATTAAATTCGAATATAAAACTTAGATAAGCATAATAATTTGAAGAATTTTTAATTTTTGAATGATATGATAGTGTTTGTGGTTTATGACTTATGGTTTTGAATAATGAATTGTAACTCATAAAATAGTGAAATGAGTCAATTCAAAAAAAATAAATTATAATTCGATCGGTATCTGGCTCAAGGACAATCAACTCTACTTCTTAATTTTATTTTTGCAATGATAGGTACGTTACTTACGATTCGGGGTTCAATCTTCTGATTAATTAATTATATAAGTTTATGGTGAAACAAGTACTAAATTTTTTCATATCTAATTATAATATAAATAAATTTTAGATAAATTAATTTGTAGGAATGTTAATTTAGAGTTGATATGAGAAGGTTTGTGGTTTACAATTTAAAATTCGATGGGCTGACTAGAGAATCGAGACTCAAGAATAGTGACAGTGCTATATATAGACAAAGTCTTGTGCATCAGGTGCATCATGCAACTAAGTGCAATTGTTTTCACTGAAAAGTATCGTTGTTTTTACTGAAAGATGCAAGTGAACTGGGAATTCATGATACTGTTAAAATATGCACTTAAGTTTCACGATGCCCTGCTGCACACGAGACAAACTCATATATAATACAAATAAATTTTAGATAAAAATAGTAATTTTGAGAAATTTTAATTTAGAGCGATACGATAGAATCGCGATTTATGATTAAGGCCAGTTCAATGATCCGACTATTGAACCTGAACTCGCAAGATAGTAACACTATTAAAATTTTAATATCTAATTGAAATGAGAACAAAACTTAGATAAAACACATTAATTTGGAGAAATTTGAATTTAGAGTATACGATATTTTAAGATATTATATTCAGGGTTTGATGGTCTGACTAGTGAATGAGTGTCACAAAATAGTGGCATTACTATTATTTTTACATATCTAATTATAATATCAATAAAACTTTCATAAGCATATTAATTTTGAGGAATTTTAATTAAGTTATACGATAAGGGTTTGTTGTTTATGATTCAAGATTCGATGATCTGACTAGTGAATTGTAGCTCACACTATAACTTCTTTTGCATATATAATTTTTATAATATAAATAAAACTTTTATAAAATTGTAATTTGAAGAAATTTTAAGTTAAAGTGACATAATATGATGCATTGTTTGTGATATAGGGTTCGATGGTCCAACTGATGAACCGAGACTCACAACAACAAGATAATGACACCACTATTTTTTTTTTATTTTACATATCTAATTAATTATACTAAAAATAAATTAGATAAACTTAATATTTTGAGTAAATCATAAATTAGAATGGTGTGATAGGTAACATTTAAAAATTAGAATAACATAATAATATATATATTTATAATAATAGTTCAAAATTTTATAAGATATATACTATGCATAACAGATATTTATAATATATATACCAAATATTTATGAGATATATATAATTATATTCTAAATATCTATATGATATATTCTTTATATTTATGGTAGATATATCCAAAAAGTTTTACTTTTATTGCTATATAAGTATATATTTCTATTTTATTTTTATAACTAACTAACTATTTAGGTAATAATTATAATACTTGATTGTGAAATCAACCCATTTAATTTAATGGGTAATGGGTGAAGAAGGGGAGATTTTATTTTTATTTTTTTAACAAAGAAGAGGAGACATTAAAGTAGATGGAAAATAGGGATACTTGTGACATCATTATCTATCAAATTGGAGACAAAAATAGATTAAAGGTAATAAAGTAATTGTGTAATGTATTTAATTTTAACTTAATTTTTTTTTTTTAAAATACTTCTTATTTTTACCATAAAAAACATAGCTGGGCGCCACCCAATCAAAATATGGGGGAGTGGATATTTTGGGAGGTGAGTGAAGAGATGTTAAATTTGATTTGGGAAGAGAGCCATACAATTAAAAGTCATATATAGAATGTTCCTTTTTTATTAAATATTTATTTATTATTTTTTAAATTATTTAAATAGGGGTAATCTACACTACGGGTAGATAAAGTTTTTTCCGAAATTAGATGGTGGGTTTTTTTTATAGAGCCCAACTCGTATATGCATTAATTGTTTGTACCATATTACATTGCACAATATTTTATGCAGGTGTTGGTTTTCATAAAAAATCTACCAACAAATTCTATGTTTCCTCACTAACGAAAGATGATGTTTAATTAAAATATCACAAAATAATGTATGTATTTCCATGCACAAATTTACTAGTAATATATAAATACACTATTTGCTTATATTTTGATTATTAAACTGAAATTAAAATAGAACGCATTATCCAAAATGGAATAAATTTGCCTGGCCATGAAAGTCGTGAATGGGCAATTTAATTATAACACTGAGTAATACGAAGAGATCAATCAATTAATCATCATGCATGACGAATAATAAAATATCTCAACGATTAATTTAATTAAAAAGGTTGCGCGCCTACGGCCTACCTAGCATAATATTTTGGGGGTATATATGAAGAATGAATGTTATTTGTCACATGTATATACACGGAATGAGATCACCTATTTCGTAATTGGTGTTTTACTTTATATTTTATAATATTGATGGATAACACATGGAATAATAAAAAATATCCAACGAACAACCATAATCTGGGTCCAAGAATGTGATCACCTATTTCATAATTGGTGTTCCTACTTTGTATTCCATAATATGAATGAATATGACACATAGAATGATAAAAAATATACAACGAACCATCATACCCTTGGTTCATGTGTTAAAAATTCAGAAGGGTGAAACACCAATGGAATACGAAGGAACGGGAGAATCGAACCGCAAGAACCACCATACCTTGGGTCCAGGAATAAGATCACTTATTTCATAATTGGTGTTTCATTTTGTATAATTACTCTATATAGTATCATATTTCTTCAATTATTTAAAATGACGTACTCCTATAATCTCCTTTATTGGTTTGTGTATACTTAATATTATTTCTTTAATTATTTCAAAACAAAACATCAATAATTAAAGATATTTTTCTCATGTGAACAGTTCTCATATTGCATGCACTAGCTAGTACTAGTATAAATAAGAGAGAGCTAACACTAACTAAATGTATCCACCACAACCAAATCAAAAATCAAGTCATGAAAATAATCTCCAACCCCAAGCTTCTTTTCATCGCCTTGTTCCTCATTCTAACCAAGAAGGTGCACTCCCAAGACGTCTTCAGCTTCTTCACCTTGAATCCTTTGGCTCGAACCCGAGCACCGACCAAACCTACCAGGGCGATGCTCAGGTTCTACCCAGCTCGACAATCTTATCCCTCGCCGGAACTGAACCTTCCGGCGAGGCTAAGAAAGAGAGTGTCGGCCAAGTCTTGTACTTGCAGCCGGTCACATTTTGGGCTGATTACCCCACGAGGAGACAAAATCTTTTCGAGACTACAATAAAATTCGCCATCAAACCTTCCAAAAACGGGGCCGCGGAAGGCTTAGCCTTCTTCATTGCCCCCGTTAAAACCACCATTCCCGAGGGCTCCGTGGGTGGGAACCTCGGGATCTACAACGGAGGGACCGTTCCCTCTCTTTTTGCGGTCGAATTCGACACAAATTACAATGCATGGGACCCGGATTACCATCACATCGGAATCAACATCGGATCCAGAACTTCTAAAAATGTTATCAAGTTCAACGCGGGCACTGGCTAAGTTGTGACCGTGCAAATAAAGTTTCACCCGAGCAATCGAATCATAAGCGTCGTCGCGAGTTCTGCGTCGCAGACTGCGGAACTTAGCTACGTCTTTGACTTGAAGTCCTTTCTCCCTAAAGAGGTTCAAGTTGGAATCACATCTTCCACCGGCGTGTACATTACAGGCGTTGGAATTCCAAACATTATATCATGGGATTTCTTTTCTTTACTCGTGTATGATAACGTCAACTATGACGAAACCTACATTCTGACAGGCCGCGGATGTATAGGTGTAAGTAACTATATACGTACGTATATGTGTGTGTTGTGTTCTATAATTTCTATTGATAATAAAAAGGATGTACAAGCCACTTAAGAGACTATATGTACTGGAAGAATATATATATAAAAAAAATTATGGATAGTCCTTGCGTGGTTTAATTTTTTTGCCTCTTCTCTTAATTACAAACAAATTCACAAATTTAAGCCTATAGATCGAATGCACGAGTATACAATGATTAATATTAATTTAATGTTCCATACATTATAAAAATAGAAACGAGCAGCAAATATATATATATGAAATCTATGTCTCCACCAATGACGGATCCAGAAATTCGTTCCAAGGGGGGCAAAATTTTCCATTGAGTAAGCCAGTAAGGATGGCGAAATTGTAACATTACAACGGGGACGAAATGACAAAATTTTACGATATTAAGACAATAATATAAAATTTTCGATATATAGTAAAAAAAAATTAATCCAAGGGGACGACCTCCCGAGAACCGTCCATGGTCTCGACTAGTTGAGATTTTATTTCTGAAATCTAAAATTAATCCTATCAAGATTGATCATGATCAATCATTAATATTTGTGTTAAGTTTATAAACCAAAGCTGCATTTTTTATGCATCAATTTCAATGAAAAATTACTAATATCTTGCATGGAACAACTCAAAATACAAATACTTTACCTGAGATCATTAAAATTAATCAAATATATATGGACTTGTATATCAGTTTCATGTATAAATAAATACATATTTTACTTATTTTTAAAGACAAACTTGGGGTTTGTTCTGCTTATGTTGCAAAACCACATTTATCTATCTCAAATGAATGTTTCAATTTTGTTTCATTTTAAAGATTATATCTTCTCATCAAAAGTAAATAAATAAGGGATATATGCATTAAATTAAATATCAATAAATGTGATCAATTTCTAATACGATATATATTAAATAATTAAGTAATGTATCTAATTGGTGAAATAATATTTTACTTGTCAATTAAATTAGATAATATTAAAAAAAAAAACTAGAGTACGGTAAAAACTCTGTACAGTCATACTGTCAGGATCGGAAAAAAATATTAATGTAGAAAGTTAATTCTTAAACAGAATTTTATATAGAAGAATATTTTTTTTCATAGAAAAAAATAATTATATTCAATACAATACATGTTTTACAACTTATACTACATATATGTAAATTTATTAGGCAAGAAGCAGAAGGAGATAATCCTGAGATAGTACGTAAATACAAAAAGTTTCATAACAAGAAGCTTTAAGCATGCTTGATAAGTTTGAATCGTTTTGGTTTCAACAAGAAGGTGTGTATGCACGCGGAAAGATTATTACGTACACACATATTGAAGGATATAGTGATAAATCATAAAATTAAGACGTTATCAGTTATCACAATAATCATAAATACATGTATATTTTAGGCATCTTAAAACTTACAAGGATATATTTTTTTTTTAATAAATAATGTCATTTATTCTTATATGGAGATATAAATCCTTAAAACGAGACCCGAAAAAATATAAATTAATTATTACAATATAAAATATAACTAATCCCGAGTAAGAACCGTGATTTTTTTTATTATTATATAGAGTTTATTCTTATATAAAATATTCTTATTGAGGATTTTTACTGTATTATTGAATTGAATTAATCTAATCAAAGAGCATTTATTGTAAAATACAAGAAATATTTTTCAACTCGTGTAATACGCGGAATTCAAAGCTAGTATACTTTTTATATATGTCTGTGTGTTTATGAGGGAATTGAACAAGATTACTGAAACGAGTGAACTTTGAGCAATAATGGATGTGAAAAATCGAAGATTGCGATCTCAAATAGCATTTCCTTCTCTGGGAGTTTTTTGACCGTTTATAATTTTGTGCCAAACGACTTCTCAAAGACAAAAATAGAGGTCCCATGAATTTTGGCTGGTACATTTCACCAATTTATAATAGAGGTCCCATAATTTTTGACTCAATGATTACTCGATGACAAAAAATAGGTCCCAAAAATCTTAGCTGGTGGATGTCACCAATTTATAACAATAATAGAAGTCTATAAATTTTGACTCAGTTTCAACTGCCAATAAAAATTATTAATTGATACTTTAAAACTATTAACTTGCTTGCTAATGTGCTGGATATTTTTGTGCAGTTATAGTTCAAATCAGAATATTTTAATTTTTTGCGGGATAGGCCTGCTTCGAATCCTTCCGTCTAGGTTTTTTCTTCCTCGCTTAAACATATCATGATATTGGATTTTTTGGTATATAATTTAATTATGATTGTATCATGATATTGGATTTTTTGGTATATAATTTAATTTATGATTGTCATGCATGCTCACCGCTTATAATAGCTAATTCACTCATGAGGAGGGGTGTTTGTCTAAGCTAATAAGCTATTAATTCAAAGCTTATAAGTTGTCAAAGAGTGTGCGGTAATTTTTTATTTTAAAAAAAGTTAATTGTAATCTTAAAACAACAAACACGCCCAATTGACCTTTTAAAAAATTTTAATCTATACCTACATTGTAGATTTAAAAAAAAAAAAATTTACCCCGCCAACCCCACCCTCCAAATTAAGGCGATCCTCTGGCGAAAGCCATTTGATGGTGATCGATTGATTAGTGTTAAAATTGTTTGAAATTCATGTGTGTAAATTATTTTCTTATGCATATTTTATATTAAATTGATTAGTTGTGAATAATTATTGAGAAAAATAGAATTTTGCTATTTTAATAAATAATATGTGAATTTTTTAAGCAAAACACATATCAAATATTCATTGAAGTCAATTGAAAATATAAAATAAAATAGGATCGAAAAAGTAGGGAAGATGGGCATATTAATTATTTCAGCACATTTTAGGCCCATTTGCAAGCAAAAAATTTCAGCTGACTAAAAAAGCTTGAAGCCCAAAGTTCCAAGTTCAAAGTTCAGCGCATGGAATTAATTCTAAATATCCACTTTATTTTACCATCTGAGCTTACTACTTTGACTAAAAAGAAACACTTCAGTCGCAAATAATTGACCATGAGAGTGAAGTTAGGCGGGCGAATTGATTGTGGAAAGAAAGCAAATGGGCCATTCTCTATTTTACTTCCCGGCCCATAAATTTAATTAATTACCAGCCCATGTCTCGTGTAAACATTGGACACGTCTTCAGCCAAACAACTTTTTTCCCTATTTTCACATTAAAATCAATTATCTCTCTTTCAATTTACATAAATAACGTTATTTTACTATTTAATATTAAAAAATAATTGTATTATTTTTAGTAATAATAAATAATTTTTATATTAAAACTTATGTAAATGGTAAATGTTTAATTAAGAACTGGACGGAGATAGAGTAATACACAGTTTACAAATTGTAGTTTTTGTGGGCATATGAGAAAGATTATTAACACGTGTTTTTCACTTTGATATCAATTACTGAACTTTGACAGGAAAGAAAGCAATCATTCATGCGCATTTAATTTACGTTGTGATGGGTATTCTTTGATATCAATTTAAAGATGGCTCATGAAGTCGCGAAGGGGCAACAAGGGACTGAATAGTGATCGATCTATTTTGTCAGTCTTCTTTTCCTCGAGATTCGATTGTTTTAATTTTGTGCCAGAAACGTGATACTTGAGGGCACGTTTATTTTTGTCTTGAGGTGGGCGGGAAAATTCGGATGAAAAAAAAGGTGTGTTGTGTGCCAAATTATTTGGGCACTTTTATTATTACAAATGACACTAAAAGAAATATCAAAGTTGGGCGAATAACCACGGAAGAGGGCAAACTCGCCCCGCCAAATTGCATCAAGAATGAGGCGATTGTTGTGTGCCGAATTATCTAGGCACATTAATTATCACAAATAACCTTGAAAAAGTATTAAAGGTTGGGCGAGTTGCCCCGGAAGAAGGCAAACTCGCCCAAGTCGCCGTTTGCATCAGGAAGTGGGCAAGTTGGCCCTATTGCTTGGGCAACTCGCCCAAAGTCGCCTTTGAATTCGCCAAGACGACAAAGGGGGTGAGCTCACTCGAAGTCGCCCGTATCACTCTACTCGCCTAGTCGCCTTACATGCGAGAAGGCGGCGAGCTCGCCCCGCTCCGGGCTACTCGCCCGTGCAACTCGTCCTACTCGCCCATTCGGGCGAGTTCGCCCACAACTCGCCCCGTGCAAGTTGCCCGCGCCAAGTCGCCCAAGTAAAGATCCATTCCGTTTCATAAGTAAAGATGACATATAAGAAAGCCCAAGTATAAGATAAAGCCCATCAATGATTCAAAACCCAGAGAAGTGTGACATAAAGCATGGGAGAGGCCCAACAGATCCAAAACCCAAAACTAAGTATAAGATAAAACCCATCAGTCATTGAAAAGCCCAGAAAAAATGTATAAAAAAGGCACGCTAGAAGAAGGGATCGAACCTTCGACCTTGTGGTTAACAGCCACACGCTCTAACCAGCTGAGCTACTCCAGCATCTTGTAACCTTGTGGCGATATATCCTATTTATATGAAACGAACACCTCTAATTTGAATTGGAGTAATTATTTGCTAATGTTTGTATAGACTATCAAACTTTGACTTTGGTCATGTTGCTACTTAGAGAAATATAACTCTGCAGCACCAACTACCTGGAACTAGTATTCAAGCCATTAAACTACATCGATCATCTCATTTCAAATAAATAAATTCTACTAGCTAAAATTAACCCAAATGAAATACTCCTCTAATTCATCGGGGCAACATAGATGAATCGGTTCAATTCTCATGTTCCACTTTTCGTATTTTCATTTGGTGTTTCACCATTTGGATCTTTAACATATGGATTAGGGGTATGGTGGTTAGTTGAATTTTTATTTTTATCCGTGTCGTCATCCAGTATTATGATATACAAAATGATATACAAATTATAGAATAGGTGATCTCATTCCTAGATGAGCAGATAGGAAAGCCCATAGAGATCCAGAATCCCACAACTAAGTAGGAGTATCAAATAAAGCCCAACAAGTTAAAAAATATCCAGAGCAGTAATGAGGGGGGCTTAATTGTAATCATGCAAGAAATTCACTGGTTTTAATAAGTGTTTAGGAGTTTTTCCAATATGTTGGTATTGTGTAGAAGATGAACAACCAGGAGATAAAGGTTGTTATTTGTTTGAAAAATAAGATAATTGTCCATCCCAAAAGGCCGATGCTGGGCTTACTCAACAATTACCAGCCCAACTATTGATAGGCCAGATCCATTAAATTATTTTAATGTGTTTTTATGGCAGAAATTTGTTATGTCCAAATAAACTTGGAATTTTATGTATATTGTGACATTGTCATCCAATCAAAATAATTTATGAAATAAAAGTACTATATTCTACTTTTGTTTTTAGTAGTTTTTATTTAATTATTTGAAATTGCATATGGGGATTAATGCTCATCTCATAGTTAAAAATTAAGGTTGCTAGATAGATGTTGTATTAATGTTTATTTTTTGTATTTTTGAGAATAGAAATAATAGACAAAATGCATTTTTAGGTCCCTAAATTATTACTTTTTATTTAGAAAAGTTCATAAACTATTTTTTTTTTGTTTTAAGAAGTCCTTGAATTATTAACTTTTGTTTCGAAAGGTCCTTAAACTATTTTTTTGTTTAATGAAGTCCTTAAATTATTAATTTTTGTTTCATTTGGTCATTCTTGACTATATTTTTTAATCATCTAACAGAACCGTTAAGTAAATACACACATCATCCTTATCAAAATTGTCAATATCGACCATTGTTTTACTTAATGGTTCCGTTAGATTAGTTAAAAATTTCCATCAAGAAGGACTGCTTGAAACAAAAATCAATAGTTTAGGGGTTTCATTAAACAAAAAAATAGTTTAGGGACCTTTCGAAACAAAATTTAATAGTTCAGGGACTTGTTAAAATAAAAAAATAGTTTAATGACATTTCGAAACAAAAAATAATAGTTTAGGGACCTGAAGATGCATTTTGCCGAAAAAATATGAATAGTTGAAATATTATAATCTCTCATTTTTACGGGAAAATAAAATTTAATTAAAGGAAACAATTAATAAACAAGATATATAAACTCTCATATGTTATACGACGGCCGATGATCATGTGTTAGCAAAATAAACAACCTCACGGAGATCGATCAGTGTTGTACGACGGCCGATGATCAGTGACTGTAGATTAGTGTTTCACTGTGGTTGATGTGCAGCAATGGCGAAAAAAAAAACAGTAGCATATTTCAATGGTGAGAAGGAAAAATTTGAATCACGTGATTGCAGGCGTGATTGTGGGCTTTGATTAGAGTAATCTTTGATTCAACAATTAAGAAATTGCAAGGCTGTGTAATGGCCTTAATTTGGGTGATCTTTCACTAATAATGAAAGAAATTTTGAGGATCAAAATTCAAGACTTTTGCCAATTTGACTCTGATACCATATCAAAATCGAGTCAACGATAATATTATTGATCTTATGACAAGGTAAATAATCATGTACAATTATGAAATTATGAAGTAAGACTCGATGTGGACGAAGTACAAAATACATATATATAAAAAGTCGTCTCGTATGCAAATCCAGGGTCAGTCAAGATTTCATAACGATTTTAGAACCGTGTAATTTGTTCTATTGAAAGATCAACTTATTTTATTTGATCCGTGCAACTATTTTTTTCATATTAATAGTTGCACGGTTCATATAAATAAGTTGCATTTTCTGATTGATCTAAAATACATTATGAAAGTCATCGTAAACTTGAATGTATATACAAGACTTAGCCATATACAAAATTACTCATAGTATAATATTTAAAGTAAGTAGTTTGATTATAACAATAATTGTAAGAATTAAATTATATTTAATGGCTTGGAGGAGTAGTTGACAACTATAAATATGATGATTCCTATTGTATGAAATATATCAAAACATAATTTTACTCATTCAATGGCTTCTTATAGTTTGACTCATTTCATTCTCTTTTCCTTGGCCATTTCTGCCACCATGTTCGGATCTCATGAATGTAAGTAATTATACAGATTATATATGAATTAGAAAATATAATATAGGAAATTAAAGTCTCATTTGTGTGTTGTCCTCTTTCTATGTTGTGACCTAATAATTTATTTATTAATTTTGATGTGAATAGGTTTTGAGGATGGAAGCAATAGAAAGTTAAAAAATAGTGGGAGTGATATTGTTAAGGTAGGCATATGCAGTCATTTCAGGGGCTCTGATCGTTGTGGTAGTACTCGCCAAGAGTGTTGGTGTTGTAATCTTTATCATTCGTCAAAGTGTTTCAACTCTGCACAACTCTGTCAAATTAGTTGTGAGGAAGCAGACAACGGCCGTAACTAAACCACACACCCTTCTCAATATTGTCAATTAGTTTAATGATTTACAATAAATTAAAAAAAAACAAAACTAATATCATATATATATTATATATGACGATGTATAATATACACCAAGACATCGTGCAATTCAAGTGTATTTTTTATGCACCTATTATACGAAATAAATTTGATGCAATAATTATCCTTAATCGCATATTTTTTTTATTAAAAACTTGATCAATGATTGGTTTTCAATAATATACAAGATCCTCTATTTTGTCCATGGACATAACTAACAAATAAATTGTTGGTGAATCATATAAAATTTCGGTGTCAGTTTATTTATAGTTTTTTCTAAGAATAATGTTGATGTCATATTCATTGAATTAATTAATTATTCTCGAGATATATGATCTCATAAAAAACAGTACTACTCAAATTGTAATCAGTCGTTCTCAAGTGTACTGGCACTTGTTGGCACTTGTATATAATAATCAATTTAATGAATAAATGGTTCTATATATAAGTTGCAATTGATCCATTATTTATTGATTTTCATTAATTAAGGCCAGCTGCGTACTCCACATATATGAAAAGGACAGATCTAGAATAGTACAAGTTGACTTGAAGAGTCTTCATTAAAAAAATTCAACAGTAACTGAATTTAGGATAATTATTTAATTATAAGAACAAAATCACAATTTCCCCTCATATAAATAAAATAAGTATTACCTTATTTAAATTAGATTACGTTTGCTTTAAAAGATTTGAGATCCTCATTATAAAACAAGCGTGTTAAAATGAAAATTTATATATTTTTAAAAAATGAATATCACAAAAACAAGTAAAAATGTCGAGGTGTTTCTTTTATTTTTATACACTAGTAATTGAACCCTTGTGATGCACGGCTTGGTTGAACAATTGTTTTAATATTGTAATTAATAAAGATTTTGAAAAACTCATTAATAATAACGTTTTAAGTGATAAAATCTAACAACTTTGAATTCATATAAAATAAGTTTTAAAATAACCAAAATTTAAAATGACTACAGATTTCGAAACACCACATTTTTTCCCGATTGTATGAGACAAATAACAAGAATTGTCTCATCTGAAACTTGAACGGTAGTCTCGGGTCTGACGGAGTCAAGGAAAGCTTGGGGATCAACATCATCTCACCCTAATTGCTTCCAGTTATGACCTTACCTTCCAGAACACGGGTCACCCTTTAATGAAGGAAGGTCAATAATATTAACAGTAAAGGTAAAACAAATATATAGGTATTATAAAATATGAATCATCTCACCCGAATTGCTTCCGGTTATGACTTTACCTTCCAGAACACGGGTCACCCTTTAACGAAGGAAGGTCGATAATATTAACAATAAAGGTAAAACAAACATATAGGTATTATAAAATATGAATCATTGTGCTTTTATCATATATTATTATTAAATTATAATTAAATGTACATCGCTGTCATGAAAAACACTAATACCCAATCTGAACTTATCAATACAACTTGATAGGCTACATTTTGTATGCATTCAAGTGCATCGTACATTCATAGTGCATTTTAGAATCGTGCGATTTGTTATACTGAAAAATATAACTTATTTACACTGAATTGTGTAACTATTAATATAAAACAATAGTTGTACAGTTCAGAATAAATAAGTTATATTTTTTAATATAACAAATCGCATGATTCTAAAATGCAATATGAATGTACTGTGCAGCATGTAGATGTAGATCAGACCCACCCAACTTGATATATTGAGGGGCCACAAAAGTAGACCGGTTCCTTCTTTTTATTAATATTTGTTAGCATTATTATACTTTAGTACTTTTTGGGTAGCTTTGCATAAAAAATAGGCATCATGTTTCTGCAACTTTGCATCCTGTTGCTTCTTCTATCTTCAGCATTCTCTGCCAATTTAATCGCGAAACCGGGATGCGTAGACCAATGCGGGAGTCTTTCGATCCCGTATCCATTCGGACTCGGGTCAAATTGCTCCCGACCCGGATCAGCTTACAACCTCATTTGTAATACTTCCACAAACCCTCCAAAAGTCTACTTTGATACTGGGTTAGAAATCGTTGAAATAACCACATCCTATATTCGGGTCAAGGTACCGGTTTTAGTGGACGGAGGGTGCTACAATAATAATAATGACTTCTCACCGGTGGACCTTTGGAATATAATTGATTTGGTCAACACTCCGTATTCGTTGTCGGATCAAAACTGGCTCACCACCATCGGCTGCGATGATATCGTGGTAGGGATCGCAAACACCACCCGAAGTTTGAGCAGCAGCTGTGTAGCGTACTGCTCAAAAGAGGAAGACGGAACGGGTTTCGGGTTTTGCCCCGGTAACGGTGATATGTATTCCGCGGATGGCTGTTGCCGTACCACAATTCCCAGAGGTATTTTTAATTTTTTTGGTTGGACAGATGACTCAAACCCATGACCAAATTCGTCATTCCTTTTTCTTTTTAGGCATTTTTTTGGGTAGAGTTATAAATAACTCAATATAAAAGTAAATATTCTTTTATATCTATAAATTTTAATTTATTTTTTTCTAGTTAAGTAAATTATTATTTAAACTCTTATATCCATACTTAATTAATTAAAAGAATTAAATAAAATAGAAAAACAAAAGATGTCTTCTTAAAAAAATATCAACAGTATTTTTGCCTAAAAATATCAGCAGTATTTTCGCCTAAAAATTCAGAAAAGTGAAATACCGATGGAATAAGAAAAGTGAAACAGAGGAATAGAACCGATATGTTTTGAGATAGTTTAATATGAGAATCTAAGAAGAACAAGATCTCAGTAGACTTTTGGTAAAAAAATAATTTTGTATATTGTGTTGAAATATACTCCCTCCGTCCCGTGATTACTGTAACACTTGTCTTATTTCAACACTTCTAAAATGAAAACAAACATAATATTAGTATACTCATAACACTCTTATTTTATTCCTCTCAAACTCACTTTATCCCACTTTACTTGATTTGCGATTCAATTTATGTATTGTAATCATGTTGGGACCGATTACCTCTCTAACATGAATTTTACTGTTAGAAAAGTAATACTTTTTTAATAGTTGCACATAACACGTTATTGAAATGGTCTCACTGAATCCTGTCCAAAATAAAAAAATAATAATAAATAAAAGAAATGGTCTCACTGATGAAGACTGAAGAGTCGTTGACTTGATCAATAGTACTCTATCCATTTCGCAATAAATATTATTTTACACTATAAATTTTATTTAAAATTATTTAATTTTTTAACTAGAGTTAATATTAAGAATCATCCGGTAATTACAATCGCATTAAATTTTAGTCCAGTTGTATATTTTTAATTTGGTCATTTTAGTTCAAAATTGACACTAAAATAATCAAAATTAAAAAAAAAACATAATACTTATCTAAAATTGAACACAAACAAGGATCAAACTCAAAATTAAAATGAATAAAATTGAAAAAAAGTAAAAACATACTGAACTAAATAAAAATGATTACCGGACCAAAATTGGATATGACCTAGCCATACTTTTTTTTCCTTTTTTAAATAGGAAAGTAAAAGGTAATATACTCCATTTACATATACTCGTGTAGTCGTGTTTATTGCCAGTCAACTCCTACGTCAACTGATATATATAGTCTTTCTTTTTTATTTTATCTAGAACCTATGTAGTCTTTCTTTTAGAACCTATGTATTCTTTCTCATTGGTTTGGTAGTGTTGGAAATTTGAACGTTATACGTCACCATATTGTCAATGACGATATATTTATAAATTTTAAAATATACTACATCCGTCACGAATTCGAAGTCACATTTACTTTTTATACGTGTTTTTACAAGCGAGTTTTGTATTAGTAATTGAAATTATAAATTAATTTTTAAGGGGGAACTCTCATCTATCATTACCTCCTTAAAAATTAATTTATCATTTCAATTACTAATACAAAACTCGTTCACAAAAACGTGTGCAAACAGTAAACTCGTCTTCGAATTCGAGACGAAGGGAGTATTATTTTATATTTTTAAGCCTGTAAAATTATTGGCAGGCACTAGATCGCTGAAAGCACAGATATCAAACGTAAGTGGGAATAGGAGCTTCTCTTGCAGTTATGCTTTCATGGAGGAGAAGGGGTCATCGAATCAATCCGGGTTTAGGTATCCATTTTCCGTCCTGGATAACACGACGGCGTTTCAAGATGATGATTGGCCGGAAAGCATCACGCCGCCGGTGGTGCGGATGGACTGGAGAGTTGGGACTGAGAATTGCAGCGAGGCACGGCGGGACACTAGCAGTTATGCATGTGAGGGTAATAGTGTGTGTGTTGATTTTGATCCAAATATTGGAGGATACCTTTGCAATTGCTCACAAGGATACCAAGGCAATCCTTACCTCACCCCAGGATGCATAGGTAATTCCTTTTCATTAATTTCTAAATTTTGATTTCTTTATGCATGGTTAACAAATTTTGATGATAATATATATATACTCCCTCCGTCCCGAAATTCGAATGCGGGTTTACTGTTTGCACGCGTTTTTATGAGCGAGTTTTGTATTAGTAATTGAAATGATAAATTGATTTTTAAGGAGAGGTATGATAGTCTCATCTATCATACCCCTCCTTAAAAATCAATTTATCATTTCAATTACTAATACAAAACTCGCTTGCAAAAACACGTATGAAAAGTAAATGTGACTTCAAATTCGAAACGGAGGTAGTGTATAATAATAAAATAGTGACGATAATAAACATTTATCTACTAAGTAATTAATCCCAAATAACCATATATACCTTTTTCCTTCTTTTAATAATTTCAGTTCGTACCACTATATATACTTTTTTAGTTTTTTCATTCTTTCATTATTTCATTATATTCCACCATATATACACCCCTGTACCATCAATATTTCAACTCGTACCACCATTTATTTAAATTCTGTATCACCATCCATTAGTTATGCTCGAACCATCATTTTAAAGTTCGTAGCTACTAAATCTGAATTCAGCCTGTATCACTATATATATGCTAACCTCGTACCACCATATATTTAACGAAAGCTCATACAACTATTTTTTAATTTTTTTTTTTTTAATTATATTAAAAGTATATAGTGGTCCAAAAATATATTATCTTGACTAAAAAATAATTATACTAAAAATCTTAACAAAAAAGATTTTTTTAAAAAAGATAATGGGTTAAGAACGAGGGTTCCTCAATAATTTATTATCTATTTTTAATTCGACCCTATTAACATTTAGCAAGAATAATTAAATTGTCTACCATAGCTTCTCTATGAATCATTTGGAAAATGGCGAGAATGAAATTAAGACAGATAAAAAAATTTGTAATTTGACCAAGGTTATTTTCATTTCGTTGATCTCTCTGCGTGTCATTTATCTTTGTGGATATCAGATATTAACGAATGTGGTGATGATAGAACTAATTCATGCCATCAATATGCGACCTGCACCAACACTCTCGGCGATTATTATTGCACCTGTTTGGATACATATTATGGTGATGGAATGGAAAACGGCACTGGTTGCATTCAGCTACCACATGCACGTTCCAAAATTTTCAGTGTCTTGATAGGTACGTATAACAATATTCCAGCCTTGGTTAATAAATGAATCAATTTGGATTATTTATTGTGGAAAACTAAGTTTAATTTCTACCTTTTTATTTTGGTCTAGCTTTTACATTATGATCATTTTCGTAATGTAACTTACACACTTTTAACCTTTTCATCATTTTGACTTTTAAATTTTGATTCATGTAAGTAATTACAGGATTCAAATCAAAATTTAAAAGTCTATACGACCAAAAATTCGAATATATGTAAATTACATGATTAAATTCAAATTTTAAAAGTTAACAGGATTAAAACAAAAAAAAAATTACTATAAAATTACAGGGCGAAAAAAATATTTTCCCGTTTATGCCTATAAATTAATTTAATTGGCAATTAGGTCTGGGCATCGGATTGGGATTGCTACTGCTCGCATCAACGTGTTTTTGGTTGCGTATGACTTTACAAAAAAGAAAGATCCAAAAGCACAAAGAGAAATTCTACAAACGAAATGCTGGACTTTTGCAGCAGCAAACTAATGAAGACGCCATTGAGAAAATCAAACTTTTCCAAGCAAAAGAGCTGGAGAAAGCCACGGACCAGTTCAATGAAAGCCGAATTCTCGGACAAGGAGGACAAGGCACTGTCTACAAAGGAATGTTGTCCGATGGTAAGATCGTGGCCATTAAAAAGTCGAAGCAAGATAATGACCACTTGCAGGAATTTATCAATGAGGTTGCAATACTAACTCCAATATATCATAAGAATGTGGTCACGTTGTTGGGGTGTTGTCTGGAAACCGAGGTCCCTTTGCTCGTATACGAATTCGTGCCTAATGGCAACCTTTCTGATCTCGTTCATGATGCAAGTTCCGAGTTCCCCGTTTCGTGGAACATGCGTCTGAGAATCGCGGCAGATGTGGCTGGGGCATTATCGTATTTACACTCTGCATCCGCCATGCCAATCTATCACAGGTAAAAGAATTACATCTTATCTAAAAATCTGAACTTTTATAAAGGTGTTAAATTAATTCGTTTATATTATTTTCCTAATAATGGACTGAATTCTCCTACTCCATAGTTGGGACGAGACCCATCGAGTATACAATTATAAGGAAAAAATGTTTTTTAGGACAGTAACTTAGGGGTTGTGTTTTAAGGATAATAATTTTACGAACTTGAAATGTACGATTATATGTTTTAAAATATGTAAATATAACACAATATATTTTAAAATCTGTAAATGTAAGACAATTGAGTCCGACTAAGTCCAAATCGGGATGAAATGTCACGTGAGATTTTGGTTTGTTCAGGCTTGATTGTTCTACATTTACATGAATTTAAAATATATTATCCTATATTTACATATTTTGAAATATATTGTTCTATATTTATAAAATTTAAAACATATTGTCCTAGACTCCTAAACCCATAAAATTATTGTCCTTAAAATACAACCACCCCTAAGTTACTGCCCTAAAAAACATTATTCTCTATCTACAATATAATATAGGTGGAGTCGCTTTTAGCGGTAATCGAACCCAGGATATGGGCGTGGGCAAGAGGCTCTGATACCGTTTCTTTCATTTAATTTAAAAGTCCGAACTTATGGAGTGGTGTGAAATTAATTCGATTATTTCGCTAACTATAGGGACATCAAGTCTAGTAACATCCTTCTAGGTGAAAAGTTTGTCGTCAAAGTATCGGATTTCGGAACTTCCAAGACTTGTGCGGTGGATGAAACTCACCAAACTACGATGGTCAAAGGCACGCTCGGATACTTAGATCCGGAATATCTCCAGTCGGGGCAGTTTACAGAAAAGAGCGACGTCTACAGTTTTGGAATAGTTCTGGTGGAGCTATTGACAGGACAAAGGCCGACGACAATAGCAGGACGGTTTCTTGCATCCATGGATGCAAATTCGCTCGACTCGATTTTAGATCCTCAGGTTTCGGAGAATGCTGCAAAAGAGGAGGTGATTACAGTGGCGAGGCTTGCGCAGAGGTGTTTGAATTTGATTGGAAGAATGAGGCCAACCATGAAAGAAGTTGCCATAGAATTGGGGAGTTTAAGGATGCAGTCTCAAATGGGATCATCTGGTAATAAAGATGAATATTGTGAGGAAATTGCAAGAGTGTATAAAGGTAAAGCCATCACGATTTCGGACAATGATTACACGTGGACGACAGGTGGTAACAGTGTTACATCATCATCATCAGTTGTACATCCTCTGATGATTGGAAATGATAGGTCTATTTAATTTTCTGTTAATTTGTTCTAAGAATTAATTATGTGTTGTTAATTAATTTCGTTCTTCTTCGACGACTGCTAATGCTATGATGATTGGTAAATCAATGTAGTGATTTTCTCATCCCGATTTTCAGAAAAGGCACATAAAAATATTGTAAAAAAAATATAAAGCCCAGCTCATTAAAAATTGCCCCGGAAAAAAACTCATAAATATTGATCATAAAAATATTGTAAAAAAATATAAAGCCCTGCTCATTAAAAATTGCTCCGGAAAAAAACTCATAAATATTGATCATAAAAATATTGTAAAAAATAAAATAAAGCCCTGCTCATTAAAAATTGCTCCAGAAAAAAGTTCATAAATATTGAAAAAAAAAAACGCTAGAGAAGAAGGGTTCAAACCTTCGACCTTGTGGTTAACAGCCACACGCTCTAACCAGTTGAGCTACTCCAGCTTCTTGTTTTAAATTTTAAGCAAAACGTATATACTCCCTTTGTCCCTCTAAATTTCTCATTTCTTTTGGGTGTTTTAATTAAGAAACAATAATAAAATAATAAAAATGAAGGATAGTTTTGAATATTGGAAGAGAGGTGTGGAGAAATGAGTAGAGTGGTGGGTGACATTTTTTGTAATATATATTGTGTAAAAATGAGGTTAAAAATTATAAATAATTGAACTATTTTTTTCATTTATAGAAGGAGAAACTTATTGTGTGACGAATTGAAAAGAAAAAAAGAAAACTTATAATGAGAGGGAGGGAGTATATGACTGCTACTTGCGATTTCACTATCACTCTTAATTTCGGTTGGACAAGATATTTGCCATTTGCCAATATATATATATGCCAATGGCCTAATGTGTTTGTTTTCCCATCTTTTTCACAATTTGTCCGTACGTGAACTCTAACTCTGCAGTGGTCCATCAACAATAATACTGTATCACTGTTCATGCATGTTAATGTTAGAAACCTTGATTATTTAAAAAAAATATATGAATATCATATACTTCCTCCGTCCCAGGATGATTGCAACACACAAATTGGACCACAAATCAAGTAAAGTGGAATAAAATGGGTTTGAGTGGAATAAAATAAGGATGTTGTAAGTATATTAATATGATGTTTGTTTCCATTTTGAGAGTGTTGCAGTAATGTTGGGACGTTCAAATAAGATAAGTGTTGCAGTAATTACGAGATAGATAGAGTATAATATAACCCAATCATCCCGTGATAAGATTTACATTTGTCATTTTGAAGGTCCTAATTTAAGCTTATGTTTCCTCTTTAAAAAGTTGTGGCCCACTTCTTTGAACAATTATTCTCTTTTTTTATTCAAAATTACACCAATTGTCAATTAATTAATATTAAAGCAAACATAATTTTCTCTCTCTCTTCATATTTTTATTTTTCTTACACATCTCACTAATCAATTAGTATAATACATTTAATATATACTACATTTTTTAAAATTCATGTCAATTCCAAAAATAAAATTTATCGTGGAATGGAGATTAATTATTATCTTGGAATCGATTATTCTCGATCTCAGTACTTTTTATTGAAAATTTGATCGTTCATTAATATCTTAAACACGGTTTTCATATGATATTAGAGGAGAATACTACATCTACCCACTGGGTAGTCCACCCTTTCAATAAAAATAATTCAAAAGTAATTAAAAAGAAAAGAAACATTAATGCAGCATTATTATTCTCTAATCTAATTTATTACTCTTAATTGATGCTAGCTTCTTGAATCTTGAAAATCTCCCCAGTCCAAATGAAAGTACTCCCCCGTCTGGTTTTCTGGCCACCTCCTCCGATTATCAACTACACGAGGAAAGCAATTAAAATTTTGTAGAGATAAGTATTTAATTAAGATATGAATTTGATTTTAAAATAGTTTTAAGTATTCATTTCGTTAGCCTTTCATCTTTCGAAAAATGACAAAAATTGTTAGCCTTTGGTAAAATATATGTTATTTTTAATTTTATGGGGTATATTTAGATTTTTATAATTTTAAAAATAATATGTTTATTTTTATTAGATAAGCTTTTAAATTTTCATATTGTTTATAATTTATTAATTGACTTTAAAAATTCATATTTTTATATAATTTTGCAATTCAATAATTAAATTCGAATATAAAACTTAGATAAGCATAATAATTTGAAGAATTTTTAATTTTTGACTGATATGATAGTGTTTGTGGTTTATGACTTATGGTTTATAGTTTGAATAATGAATTGTAACTCATAAAATAGTGAAATGAGTCAATTCAAAAAAAATAATTTATAATTCGATCGGTATCTGGCTCAAGGACAATCAACTCTACTTCTTAATTTTATTTTTGCAATGATAGGTACGTTACTTACGATTCGGGGTTCAATCTTCTGATTAATTAATTATATAAGTTTATGGTGAAACAAGTACTAAATTTTTTCATATCTAATTATAATATAAATAAAATTTAGATAAATTAATTTGGATGAATGTTAATTTAGAGTTGATATGAGAAGGTTTGTGATTTACAATTTAAAATTCGATGGGCTGACTAGAGAATCGAGACTCAAGAATAGTGACAGTACTATATATAGACAAAGTCTTGTGCATCAGGTGCATCATGCAACTAAGTGCAATTGTTTTCACTGAAAAGTATCGTTGTTTTTACTGAAAGATGAAAGTGAACTGGGAATTCATGATACTGTTAAAATATGCACTTAAGTTTCACGATGCCCTGCTGCACACAAGACAAACTCATATATAATACAAATAAATTTTAGATAAAAATAGTAATTTTGAGAAATTTTAATTTAGAGCGATACGATAGAATCGCGATTTATGATTAAGGCCAGTTCAATGATCCGACTATTGAACCTGAACTCGCAAGATAGTAACATTATTAAAATTTTAATATCTAATTGAAATGAGAACAAAACTTAGATAAAACACATTAATTTGGAGAAATTTGAATTTAGAGTATACGATATTTTAAGATATTATATTCAGGGTTTGATGGTCTGACTAGTGAATGAGTGTCACAAAATAGTGGCATTACTATTATTTTTACATATCTAATTATAATATCAATAAAACTTTCATAAGCATATTAATTTTGAGGAATTTTAATTAAGTTATACGATAAGGGTTCGTTGTTTATGATTCAAGATTCGATGATCTGACTAGTGAATTGTAGCTCACACTATAACTTCTTTTGCATATATAATTTTTATAATATAAATAAAACTTTTATAAAATTGTAATTTGAAGAAATTTTAAGTTAAAGTGACATAATATGATGCATTATTTGTGATATAGGGTTCGATGGTCCAACTGATGAACCGAGACTCACAACAACAAGATAATGACACCACTATTTTTTTTTTTTTTTACATATCTAATTAATTATACTAAAAATAAATTAGATAAACTTAATATTTTGAGTAAATCATAAATTAGAATGGTGTGATAGGTAACATTTAAAAATTAGAATAACATAATAATATATATATTTATAATAATAGTTCAAAATTTTATAAGATATATACTATGCATAACAGATATTTATAATATATATACCAAATATTTATGAGATATATATAATTATATTCTAAATATCTATATGATATATTCTTTATATTTATGGTAGATATATCCAAAAAGTTTTACTTTTATTGCTATATAAGTATATATTTCTATTTTATTTTTATAACTAACTAACTAACTATTTAGGTAATAATTATAATACTTGATTGTGAAATCAACCCATTTAATTTAATGGGTAATGGGTGAAGAAGGGGAGATTTTATTTTTTATTTTTTAACAAAGAAGATGAGAGATTAAAGTGGAGAGAAAATAGGGATACTTGTGACATCATTATCTATCAAATTGGAGACAAAAATAGATTAAAGGTAATAAAGTAATTGTGTAATGTATTTAATTTTAACTTAATTTAAAAAAAAAAAAAAAAATTTTTTAAAAAAAAAAACTTCTTATTTTTACCAATCAAAAAAAGTGGATATTTTGGGAGGCGAGTGAACCCAATCAAATTTGATTTGGGGGGAGAGGATATTTTTAAAAGTCATGTATAGAATGTTCCTTTTTATTAAATATTTATTCATTATTTTTAAAATTATTTAAAAGAGATGTTAAAGTTTTTTGAAATTTTGGGGAAGTATAAGAGCCATACAATTAAAAGTCATATATAGAATGTTCAAATTTTTTTTTTATTAAATACTTTTAAATTTATTTTATTTTTAAATTATTTAAATAGGGGTAATCTACACTACGGGTAGATAAAATATAGATTTAAAATTTTAAATATTTTTTTAATAATTTAATTAGATGGTGGTTTTTTTTTATAGAGCCCAACTCGTATATGCATTAATTGTTTGAAAACATTACCATATTACATTGCACAATATTTTATGCAGGTGTTGGTTTTCATAAAAAATCTACCAACAAATTCTATGTTTCCTCACTAACGAAAGATGATGTTTAATTAAAATATCACAAAATAATGTATGTATTTCCATGCACAAATTTACTAGTAATATATAAATACACTATTTGCTTATATTTTGATTATTAAACTGAAATTAAAATAGAACGCATTATCCAAAATGGAATAAATTTGTCTGGCCATGAAAGTCGTGAATGGGCAATTTAATTATAACACTGAGTATTACGAAGAGATCAATCAATTAATCATCATGCATGACGAACAATAAAATATCTCAACGATTAATTTAATTAAAAAGGTTGCGCTCCTACGGCCTACCTAGCATAATATTTTGGGGGTATATATGAAGAATGAATGTTATTTGTCACATGTATATACACGGAATGAGATCACCTATTTCGTAATTGGTGTTTTACTTTATATTTTATAATATTGATGGATAACACATGGAATAATAAAAAATATCCAACGAACAACCATAATCTGGGTCCAAGAATGTGATCACCTATTTTATAATTGGTGTTCCTACTCTGTATTCCATAATATGAATGGATATGACACATAGAATGATAAAAAATATACAATGAACCATCATACCCTTGGTTCATGTGTTAAAAATTCAGAAGGGTGAAACACCAATGGAATACGAAGGAACGGGAGAATCGAACCGCAAGAACCACCATACCTTGGGTCCAGGAATAAGATCACCTATTTCATAATTGGTGTTTTATTTGGTATAATTACTCTATATATTATCATATTTCTTCAATTATTTAAAATGACGTACTCCTATAATCTCCTTTATTGGTTTGTGTATACTTAATATTATTTCTTTAATTATTTCAAAACAAAACATCAATAATTAAAGATATTTTTCTCATGTGAACAGTTCTCATATTGCATGCACTAGCTAGTACTAGTATAAATAAGAGAGAGCTAACACTAACTAAATGTATCCACCACAACCAAATCAAAAATCAAGTCATGAAAATAATCTCCAACCCCAAGCTTCTTTTCATCGCCTTGTTCCTCATTCTAACCAAGAAGGTGCACTCCCAAGACGTCTTCAGCTTCTTCACCTTGAATCCTTTGGCTCGAACCCGAGCACCGACCAAACCTACCAGGGCGATGCTCGGGTTCTACCCAGCTCGACAATCTTATCCCTCGCCGGAACTGAACCTTCCGGCGAGGCTAAGAAAGAGAGTGTCGGCCGAGTCTTGTACTTGCAGCCGGTCACATTTTGGGCTGATTACCCCACGAGGAGACAAAATCTTTTCGAGACTACAATAAAATTCGCCATCAAACCTTCCAAAAACGGGGCAGCGGAAGGCTTAGCCTTCTTCATTGCCCCCGTTAAAACCACCATTCCCGAGGGCTCCGTGGTGGGAACCTCGGGATCTACAACGGAGGGACCGTTCCCTCTCTTTTTTGCGGTCGAATTCGACACAAATTACAATGCATGGGACCCGGATTACCATCTCATCGGAATCAACATCGGATCCAGAACTTCTAAAAATGTTACCAAGTTCAACGCGGGCACTGGCGAAGTTGTGACCGTGCAAATAAAGTTTCACCCGAGCAATCGAATCATAAGCGTCGTCGCGAGTTCTGCGTTGCAGATCGCGGAACTTAGCTACGTCTTTGACTTGAAATCCTTTCTCCCTAAAGAGGTTCAAGTTGGAATCACATCTTCCACCGGCGTGTACATTACAGGCGTTGGAATTCCAAACATTATATCATGGGATTTCTTTTCTTTACTCGTGTATGATAACGTCAACTATGACGAAACCTACATTCGACAGGCCGCGGATGTATAGGTGTAAGTAACTATATACGTACGTATATGTGTGTGTTGTGTTCTATAATTTCTATTGATAATAAAAAGGATGTACAAGCCACTTAAGAAGACTATATGTACTGGAAGAATATATATATAAAAAAAATTATGGATAGTCCTTGCGTGGTTTAATTTTTTTGCCTCTTCTCTTAATTACAAACAAATTCACAAATTTAAGCCTATAGATCGAATGCACGAGTATACAATGATTAATATTAATTTAATGTTCCATACATTATAAAAATAGAAACGAGCAGCAAATATATATATATGAAATCTATGTCTCGACCAATGACGGATCCAGAAATTCGTTCCAAGGGGGGCAAATTCTTTCCAAGTTGAGTAAGCCAGTAAGGATGGCGAAATTGTAACATTACAACGGGGCGAAATGATAAAATTTTACGATATTAAGACAAAAATATAAAAATTTCGATATATATAGTAAAAAAAAAAAATCCAAGGGGACGACCTCCCGAGAACCGTCCATGGTCTCGACTAGTTGAGATTTTATTTCTGAAATCTAAAATTAATCCTATCTAGATTGATCATGATCAATCATTAATATTTGTGTTAAGTTTATAAACCAAAGCTGGATTTTTTATGCATCAATTTCAATGAAAAATTACTAATATCTTGCATGGAACAACTCAAAATACAAATACTTTACCTGAGATCATTAAAATTAATCACATATATATGGACTTGTATATCAGTTTCATATATAAATAAATACATATTTTACTTATTTTTAAAGACAAACTTGGGGTTTGTTCTGCTTAGGTTGCAAAACCACATTTATCTATCTCAAATGAATGTTTCAATTTTGTTTCATTTTAAAGATTATATCTTCTCATCAAAAGTAAATAAATAAGGGATATATGCATTAAATTAAATATCAATAAATGTGATCAATTTCTAATACGATATATATTAAATAATTAAGTAATGTATCTAATTGGTGAAATAATATTTTACTTGTCAATTAAATTAGATAATATTAAAAAAAAAAAAAACAAGAGTACAGTAAAAACTCTTTACAGTCATACTAGTCAGGATCGGAAAAAAATATTAATGTAGAAAGTTAATTCTTAAATAGAATTTTATATAGAAGAATATTTTTTTCATAGAAAAAAATAATTATATTCAATACAATACATGTTTTACAACTTATACTACATATATGTAAATTTATTAGGCAAGAAGCAGAGGGAGATAATCCAGAGATAGTACATAAATACAAAAAGTTTCATAACAAGAAGCTTTAAGCATGCTTGATAAGTTTGAATCGTTTTGGTTTCAACAAGAAGGTGTGTATGCACGCGGAAAGATTATTACGTACACACATGTTGAAGGATGTAGTGATAAATCATAAAATTAAGACGTTATCAGTTATCACAATAATCATATATACATATATATTTTAGGCATCTTAAAACTTACAAGGATATATTTTTTTTTAATAAATAATGTCATTTATTCTTATATGGAGATATAAATCCTTAAAACGAGACCCGAAAAAATATAACTTAATTATTACAATATAAAATATAACTAATCCCGAGTAAGAACCGTGGTTTTTTTTATTATTATATAGAGTTTATTCTTATATAAAATATTGTTATTGAGGATTTTTACTGTATTATTGAATTGAATTAATCTAATCAAAGAGCATTTATTGTAAAATACAAGAAATATTTTTCAACTCGTGTAATACGCGGAATTCAAAGCTAGTATACTTTTTATATATGTATGTGTGTTTATGAGGGAATTGAACAAGATTACTGAAACGAGTGAACTTTGAGCAATAATGGATGTGAAAAATCGAAGATTGCGATCTCAAATAGCATTTCCTTTTCTGGGAGTTTTTTGACCGTTTATAATTTTGTGCCAAACGACTTCTCAAAGACAAAAATAGAGGTCCCATGAATTTTGGCTGGTACATTTCACCAATTTATAATAGAGGTCCCTTAATTTTTGACTCAATGATTACTTGATGACAAAAAATAGGTCCCAAAAATTTTAGCTGGTGGATGTCACGAATTTATAACAATAATAGAAGTCTATAAATTTTGACTCAGTTTCAACTGCCAATAAAAATTATTAATTGATACTTTAAAACTATTAATTTGTGCTGAATATTATTAACAATTTTCAATATACATATTAGTATTTTAATGATATATATAAATTAATTAATAATTTTTCGCCTGTTCTTTTGTTAGATAATTGCTTTGGGCAAAAAGCACTTACCGATTTTTTTCATTAGATTATAGATCCTCAGGTTTCGGAGAATGGTGCAAAAGAAGAGGTGATTTTGACGCTAAATTACCCCGCCAACCCCACCCTCCAAATTAAGGCGATCCTCTGGCGAAAGCCATTTGATGGTGATCGATTGATTAGTGTTAAAATTGTTTGAAATTCATGTGTGTAAATTATTTTCTTATGCATATTTTATATTAAATTGATTAGTTGTGTTTAATTATTGAGAAAAATAGAATTTTGCTAAATGATTTGTGAATTTTTAAAGCAAAACACATATCAAATATTTATTGAAGTCAATTTAAAATATAAAATAAAATAGGATCGAAAAAGTAGGGAAGATGGGCATATTAATTATTTCAGTACATTTTAGGCCCATTTGCAAGCAAAAAATTTCAGCTGACTAAAAAAGCTCGAAGTTCAAAGTTCAAAGTTCAAAGCATGGAATTAATTCCAAATATCCACTTTATTTTACTATCTGAGCTTACTACTTTGACTAAAAAGAAACACTTCAGTCGCAAATAATTGACCATGAGAGTGATGTTAGGCGGGCGAATTGATTGTGGAAAGAAAGCAAATGGGCCATTCTCTATTTTACTTCCCGGCCCATAAATTTAATTAATTACCAGCCCATGTCTCGTGTAAACATTGGACACGTCTTCAGCCAAACAACTTTAAATTTAATTAATTTCCATGGTATGAATAGCTGCGCCCTTTCCAGAATAACGATATTGACAAATTCCTTTTAAATATGATTGGGTTAGTGACGTGAGAGGTCTGCAAACCGCAAAAGCTTCAGAAAAATATCGGCGTTAAATAACGCGTAACGAAAACGACATGCAAGGTATATGAAAACCATAAGTCGACGTCCAAATGCAATGGTGTCCTATGTGGTGCATTCAGCTTCATACCTCTTTTTTCAAGGTTGATGGTAACTGACCAAAAATAGAGCTTTCGCCGTGACCACATTTCACATTCAACCCACAAAGGAATGTTTCTCTACGGTTAGCTGTCATTTCCCACTCGTTTTCCACTTGTTGATAGGAAAGAGAGTTACTTTTCGATTGGGGGAATAAACGGCAACCTCTTTAGGCTGCAATAATGTGGAGATTCCATCATGCTGACTCTTGTCCTCTGTCAAAAGTTTCAGTTCAAATGTCCCTCTGCTAAGCCCTCTAGCCACCTGCATACATACCAATTTCAGTCACAAAGCATTTGTTTTTATTCTGAGGCATAAGTGGAAGGAACTGTTTTGCTTTGCTTTATGTCAAATCAGAAGTGATGTTGTATTATTTTGTTGTTAGTTAGTGGAGTGTAAAAAAAGTTGGAGAGATAATGAATTGGTAGAAAAAAAGTATGAGAGAGAATGAAAGTGTAAAAGAAAAGTAGGCGAGAGGATGAGGGATGATGTGATTGTATAGGAATATGTGGAATAATTGTGCATGTATTATACAGGTAGATGAGTATTTGGATGGGGACTATTATTTGCCCATCCAAATTTGGATGGGATGGCCCTAACCAAACAATTCCACATTGATGCATTAACTTCCCTCGTGTACACCAACATTTCTATGCAGCAGATTTGAATTTCGCAGATTTACCATTTTGGAGGTGCAGACTACGCGCATTTAGCACTCAGAAATAGTATTAAAGATAGACTCACAATAGGTTAAGATTACAGTAAAAGAATGCTTATTTTCATACCTTCAGAAGAATCCAGACTTTCAGAGAACTACTTAAAACCGCTAGTCTTGTCCTCTTTCCCGAGGTTAAGTAGTTACACATATGCCGATCAACCCTTAGAATAAAGCGTGGCCAAGATTTGGGGATTTCAGGATCTGCTTTCTGGTCCATTGTTGACTGACCAAATGGAAAACAAGACAATTAAAATACAGGAGAACAACAAAAAATGTGAAGAGGCCTAATTTTGTATGGCCACAAATGAATAACCGACTAAGGCATAAAGCCATTAATCAATAGGCAGAAAATACAAATAATTAGTGTAAATGCATTGTATGCAAGAATGGAGTTCCAAAC
The DNA here is from genome assembly GCA_037126765.1 of Stenogyne calaminthoides. Classification (NCBI taxonomy): domain Eukaryota; kingdom Viridiplantae; phylum Streptophyta; class Magnoliopsida; order Lamiales; family Lamiaceae; genus Stenogyne; species Stenogyne calaminthoides. The sequence continues at coordinate 7,238,043 of JBBCBC010000001.1, read as the reverse complement.
ATAGTTGAAAGAATAGGCAGAAAGTAAATCCTGCAATATATGTTACAGCAATTTTCTTCACACTGAATTCTTGCTTGAGTAAATTTGTGTTCCTAAGAAATCACTCACCAGTAGTCGGCAGATTTCATGTTCAATTTTGGAAAATGAAGTCTCCAAAGCTTCCACTCTCCCTGTTGCATGGCAGCAGGTGCATGGTTCACTGATCATGAATGTCACACTGGGTCGAACCTGTTAAGCATCAATACAAAAAGTTATAAGCAACTAGGCCAGTATATACAATGCTCAAAGTTTCAGGTTCTCACATCCAAGGTAAACTACAAGAGTATAACATGCACCAATTACTTCTTAATACTACCTCCATTTACTTTCACTGTTGAACCTAAAGTAAATTGATTAAATATGAATGGAAGGGGGACTGATCAGACTATCTAAAATGCATACAAGGGCAGACAATTGGAAAAAAAGTTATCTAAAATACATACTAGGGTAGACAATTGGAAAAAAGGTTAAACCGTGGTAATTAATCTAGCACCTTTTCTGGCTCAACATTCCCAGCTAGAGAGGGAGCAATCATAGTTCTAAAAAGAGGTGAAATCTTATATCTATCATGATATTCAAATATCCAGATTATATTAATATACCCGCTTTCGAGTTATTTCCATAAGCCCATTCCTGGACAGTTCAGAAACTTTAACTGTTGACCTGTCTCTCTCAACAGCTTTCTTAACCTCTTCATAAACAAGTCTCTTATTTGCTGCACAACAAAGATTTTGTTAGAGTGGGAGGATACAACATAACAGAGGTCTGCAATTCCAAGAGTCTTCCTCTCCATATTAGGTTGTTCCATTTTGCTCAAACAAATACTACATTAACTCCAATATCCAAACATCTCAAACCTATAACTTTAAGGCAGTACACAGGACTTGCACAGGAAGTGAACAGAGTTAGAGAGAGGTGAAAGTAGAATAGAAGTGCAGTCAAAAAAGTATATATATAAGTTCCATCATCTGAATCCATTCTTGAGCATTAGGGATACTATGCAACTAGCATGTCAAATGCCAGCGTAAATCATGCCTAACTCTTACCAAAAAACCTCAACCGATATAATGGTGCCAACTGCCAACTTTTATTTTTTAAATACAAATTATAGTGCCACAAATTAAGAGAAAAGACAATGCCAGTAGTATGTATACTACGAGAAAGAATGCTACACTACTTGAACACCAGACCTCGAGTTTACTTACAATTTCCAAGTATGTCCTTAACTTGCAAGGACATTCAGAAATTGTAGGTGCTTCAGTTTTATATAAAAGATTGGGGTGGGGTGTGTGTGGCAACGGCAACTGTGTCATTAAAACACATGGCGTAACAATTCTGATAAATTTTAATCAATATCTCATTGCTACCTGGTATCCGACATAAGAAAATTTACTGCCATAGTAATGGGAGATATGACTTTTACTTCCCACAAGTACTAGTACAAGCATGTTCATCATTTCTTTTGTTTATGTAACTTATAGTTGCTCTCCACACTGCCAGCTATTGACGGAAAAGATAAACAAGGATGTGTACAGGCTTTATGAATAGGAAGAGTGTAGAAGCTGTATACTTACAGTCATCCAACATATCGATAAAATCTACAACAATTATTCCACCAATATCTCTCAGCCTTAATTCTCTGGCAATCTGCAATCAACAAATAGCAACCACAGTTACATTTTACAAGCATCATGTGAACTATTACTCCAATGGACTTCTGACAAGAAACATATTGAGCAGAAAACTAGAGGGTCTCTAATAAGCATAAACAAATAAGAAAATACAATAAAACAAACAAGGATGTTTTTGACAGTGAATGTAACTACAAAGTGCATGGTCTTGTAGATGTTTAATCTGGTGAAAAGAGGTAACATAAAGATTGTGCAAATATTGTTCTCTTACATAATCTGCCCTTGCAATTATCATACATTCATCAGAAAGCTAGTTAACTCCCTGCAAAGTCGACATATTACTGATCTCTGCATCATCACAATAGAAGAATGGAAATCTTTTGTGACATTTGGAACAACAGGCAGGGCATTCAACTTTGTCCTATTTTTATGACCACTAATTAAACATTTGCAGATTGTTGCTATCATGCAATTGCATTCTTAACATTATGCCAGCCATTCCACTTTGTCAATACATACAGCTTATAATTCTACCTGTAACTAAGAAAGAAAATCTAGAATCATCAAGGATACCTTTTCAGCTTAAACCAAATACAGTCATGTTGGCAATTAATTAACTCGTGCAGTAGTGTGAATTTTCAGCATCCAAACAGCAAGAAAAAAGAAATAATAAAGGGAAATCATAGAAATTCATGCAAACTGATTTGCAGTGAAAGGGCCTTAAGTACAGCCTAAATAAATTTCGAAAGAGGGAAAAAAACACCCCTAGTTTTAATGCTTCCAAAACTTGTACACTTACATTTATCTTTGACAGAGACTGAGCAAAAATCTCATCATGCATATATGTAAGGATTGACAGAATCCAAAGTCCACTTTTACAACTAGAAATGAGAAGATAGAATGAGTGTAGATTATTGATTGAATTCAAAAGTACTTGTTTGGCAGCTGCAAGGTTCACTTCAAGAATAGCTTTCTCTTGTGACGTTCCTTGACCAAGCATACATTGACCCCCATTTACATCAATGGACACCAATGCCTCGGTTTGTTCAATCACTAGATAACCACCATTAGCCAGAGGAACCCTAAAAAAAAAAAAAACCTCTTGTCAGGAGAAAGAAATTGGCTTGCAAGTTAACTAATTAGAGTGTGGGACCAAGTCACAAGAATGAATGCAATTGCAAGTCAAGCAAATGTGAGACAGAGAACTCAGTCTGTTATTTGTACTAATTTGAAGGTAAAGAATATAATTGCCAGTTAGCAACACATATCTGTAACATATTTAGATTATGTAACCTCAATCACATACAACATGCTTATATAGTATAGCATCAAACCATGAATGTTGCTTCCTTTCTCCTTGGTTTGTACGAAAAATCTTTTAGCCTTTATTTTGGGGATATACATATTTTGTCAACATCATATTCCAAAAGAAATGAAAGATGAGTGCAAGAAAGGATAGGAAAAGTTATCCAGATGTTAAGAAACATCTAAGGGTATGTTCGTTTTGGGTTTATAGTGGGCGTGGAAAATCCTGGACTTCAAAATCCTTGGATTTCAAAATCCTATTCAAAAAGTTGAGTATATGTTTATTGGGGATTTTATAGGATAGGATTGTGTAGGATGGAGAAAAAGTTGATTGATTTGTATTATTATATTATTATTGTAATGATTGAATGAATGTAATATTTTGGAAATTGTGTAAAAGTGAGGGGAGTGTAGGGTGTAGGGTGCAGTAATAATATTAGAGGTGGATGTTGTAAGATTTCAAAATACTTTGTTTGAGTATTGAAGAAAATGGTATTTGGGATTGTATAGTCAAAGTCCGTCCGTGGTAGTCGCAAAACGAACATACCCTAATAGACTCGAAAACATCAGTTTACTAACCTTTTACTGAGAATGTTACTGATTTCTTCCTCTATAGAGTATTCATCAAAAATGGGAGTCCTTCTACTATATAACTCAACTCTATCACAAAGGTTGGGAGCTATCTCCTGAAGATAGTTGGTAACCTGATATATAAACAAAATGAATTAGGAAGCAAACACTTTAATATTATAGAAAAAAGAATCTATCTACAAGATGATTATCCAAATAGGTTTACACAAAACTTTATTACAATCATATTTTTCCTTTTCCGTTTTTGTAGATGATCACTTGCCAATACATATATAATCATCCTTTCTGATGGACAAGCTGATTTATCATTAGAAATCCATACACTCATCCTTCTGGATTCACAAGTCACTCGCTCACTATAATTTTTCCAACAATTTTTTCCCAAGGCGTGAGGCAAATGATTCATGCGATTTTCATGAAGAGCTAGAAGCTCATCCCCAAGCACTTGGGCTGTCTTTGGAAAGGGATAGTGCCATCTCTTTCCAAACACCACCTTAGAGTACCAAGTTTCCAATTGATTGATTTCTCAGTTTCTCAGTGCACGTGAAAAGAAGTGAATACTAATGTGGCCCACAAGGTTTTACGTTAGCGGGTTTTAACAATGCCCCTTTCTCACCTTCGGTTGGCTTGTGGCTCAAACCATTTTTCTTTTCCCGCTATTTATAATATCTCTATATTTGGAGTAAATACTACTTGGGAAATGAGATGAAACTCTAAATATTATTGGTGATAGCTACTGTCTCTCATACCTCATGATATGTCCTTGGAGAATCAACTATCATGCTAGCCACCTGAAAATAAGCCGACATATATGTAGGAAGTATGAGTTTGATTGACAAACAAAACATAATACTGGAAAACAATATAGAATTATCACCCACGGACTATATAAGGTTGTAGCAATCACCGTGTCATTAAAATAATCTTGCACGACTGAAAGTGTTTGGCCCATTGCTCTATGCAACATAATAGGAATAGCCCCATCAATACCTTCATCAGCAGTAAGAGCTGCAGATTTTGCATGGTCCACTATACTTTTCCATGTTGATACAAGACCTTCCAAATCTCTCTGCAGTTCCTCTATTGAATGCCCAGAAGCAACTGTCATAACAGTAAGCCCAAATCCAGGTTGTTGCAAAGTTTTAGCTATAACTCGTAATCGCGTTCGCTCAACGCCAGATATTTTTTTTGAAATTCCTATTGAATTGCAGCGAGTCATCAATATCTGCAGCATTAGGGACAATTAGAAAAATCTTTGAAAATTAATAAATCTTGAAGCATAAAGCATACAAGTCGAGGTCATCAAATTATAGATACCCAGAATCTGCTTTTAAGTTTTGGATAAGCGGTCAATGTGGGGCCTTTTGTACCCAATCCTTCCTTAACAACTTGAACAATTATCTTAGAGCCCTTTTTAACATGTTCCCATCTATTCTCTTCTGCCCCAATAACCTTATCATTGACATCCTGGTGTTGGCTTCTACTTTGCATCCCTCCATTTAGCTGCTCAAGTTCAAAATTAATATGATTGTCATGACCGTCTAACTCTTCGTTTATGAACTCATCTTCACTTTGATCGTACTCCACCTCATCTGGCTCTTCAACTCCATTGGATAAGGCCCCATTTGCAGGAAAATCCACCGGTTTATCAAATAAGGAGCCAGTTAATTCTCTTTCATGAAATGTATGCAACACGAATGGTTCCCTGTTGGGCCTTATATCCATGAAAGATGGCCTAGGACTGCCAATATTTACAAACGCACAACCCATATGTGGAACTAATTTTGTTACTACTCCTAGATATACACTATCACACTGCACATTGGTTTTCACAGGCTCCAACAATAATTCAACCAGTTTATCATTTTCCAGAACAGCAATCCTTTGGATGGTGCAGATGGACGAATTGACCAGTATCACCGTGGAAAGAGATTCTTCTTTTGTCATTGCGCTGTTTTCTTCCTCTTGTAGTAGGTGATTATGTTCATCAAATGCTGACTTAGTAACCTTATCTTTATCAGATGTATTCCTGACAAACCCTGAATCTATTTTGATCGTAGAACTGACTATAGAGGTAGATGATTTAAAAATCCAAGGCTCCTCAACCAGATCATGATTACTTAATAAACAATTATACATGTTGATATCATGATTAGACTTGTGGTTAGAATCTTCACTAATTCTAGAGTGATTTGAGATATTTGACTGTTGAATGTCACACTTCAACATCTCTCTTTCATTATCAATATCACTTGAGATATATATGTCAGCAAAAGGGCCAGAGACAAGAGATGGTTGTGATAGCCAAGGCTCCTCGACAACCTGGTCTCTTATTGGAAAAGCCTCGGATAAGTTTGATTTCTTTCGCATACTATAATTCTGGCACTCACCTAAGAATAATTTTGATGCCAAGGAGTTACTTCCACAAAATCTTGCAGTCTTCTCATCATCTGTGAAACAACTGGAAGCATTTGAGTTTTCAGCAACATATTAAAGTAAAGTATTACACTGAAAACAGCCAGAAGTAAAAACAACACCTCTTGGTGATGCTAGAATCAGAAATCTTTGACTTCTCTTCCCCATCCATGACTCAAATAAGTGAGCAACTGGTCTTCCTCTAGTACGAGATCTAAACTTTGTCATACGTTTTTTACATTTTTGGTTTGGGGGTTGTGCCAGCATAGAATATTCAATTCTGGGTCCACACACTATATCAGATGATGTCCACATATCTTCCTTTGCAAAAGGGCTTAAAGTTGATCTCCTTCATGGAGGTGGGGAGTAAATCACACGAGAGTGCAAAAGAACATCAGAGGTATTTCTTATACCTATTTAATGATACATCTTTTCCCTTTCCAAAAAAAAAAACATCATCACTGATAATGGAAAGATAATCATTTCCCAAGTATTTGACTACTGACAACAACGATGCATCTCATATAAAAAGATCAATAAAAAAATACAGGTTTTTTCCTCATTACCGAATCAAAAGTTTTTGCTCATATTTACTGATAAGAGTTGCTTGACTGTTACACTAAATGGCATCCTACAGCTAGGGGCATATCCACCATAGAACAAAGGGGTACACTTGCATCACCAAAATGAAAAACTGCAATTATTAAAAATATATATTCAATCCCTACACTCACCGGCATCTTACTTATCCGGTCAAAAAATATATCGATAATCATCATATATATTTTTTTGGCAAAAATCAGTTGAAATTAACCAATTTCGAGAAGAGAGTTACCTGATAATCTGATATCTGGGGAAGAGAGAGAGCGGGTGGCGTGAGAGGTGTTCAGGTGGTGGATGGCTTGGCGGGGGCGACGGCGACGGCGCCGTTTGAAGAAGAAACTGGAAAATGAAGGGGGAGATAAGATTAGGACATTTTAACCTTCCCCTTTTTTTGTTTTTCTCAACACAGCCCATTATCAATTTTTTGGATTTTACTTTTATAAAATAAAATTAATAAGTATTTTTATTCAAGTGTACTCTAAATTTTAAAATGTTATTTTACAAGATTTTTAAAAAATTAGATTTAATGAATTAAGTGTAATTATAATATCATCTCCTCTATCAAAAAATAAAAATAAAAAATTATAATATCATCTAAATACTATATATGTTAGTATCGATCCTTGAAATTTTAAATATTAAGTAATTAATACTACTTTCGTTCTAAATTTATTTACCCATTTGCTTTTAACAGAGTTTTAATGTGAGAATTATTTATTAGTATTTAAGTGATAGAGTGATTTTTGTTTAGAGGTATTGTAGTCTTTTTTGTTTTATTATTAAAGTAAATTACTTTTTATGTTGGTAAAAGGTAATGATATGAGATATAATTCAGATGGATAGTTGAAAGAAATGTAGTTACTTTATTCTCTTTTATGAAAATGAGTAAACAAATTTGAGACATATTATTTTTTTTTTTTTTGGAAAAAATGGGTAAAAAAGTTTTAGCTCGTGTGTTGCGGAAGAATGAGGAGCACCTTATTCAGGGGTTCATTTTCAGCGCTGCTAAGCCTCAGCTCAATCTGTCTATCTACTTTCAAAATGTCTACACTATATTTAAATACCACTTTGCCCCCTTAAATTTTCAATTTTCCAACTTGGCCTGTGAAACTTTTAATGACATTTCACTTTTCTATTTTCTATTAGAGCCAGTTTGTTTTATGAAAAAAAACAATCATATTCCATATTTTTCAAGTGTTTATTATGATTTTTTTTTTCCTAGAAAGTCTGTACTTTTTTTTTTTTTTTTTGGTTTGATTATTCATATTTTTTTATGTGATATTCATAATATAAAGCACTATCCCTTCATGTTAGTTGACTGAAATAAATCACGATTTAAATACATCATAATTATTCCTTAAAAAAGTGAAATATATCACATGAATAAATAAAATATATATATCACATGATTTCATATCCCTTCAAATCTCTTATCACTAAATAAACTGGCTCTTAGTATTTAGTATTTAGCCTACATAAATCTTATTTATCATATTATATAATTTATAATTTCGTGGAGCCCAGACTCAAAGGTCACACTTTCACAAATAAATTATTAAATAAAATTTGTGCAATTTTGATTCAATTTTATCTAAATATTACACGTTTTATGTGGGTCAAAATAACAAAGGTGTAAATTTGTATTAAAAAAAAATCAGTAGTCAATTTTAGCTGATGCTTTTCATTTTCTTTTACATTTAAGCCCACTTTATTTTTTGATCAAATAAATACCCACAAATTTAAATATTTTACAAATTTTAAGAGATATTAATTATTAATTAATTTGAAATACCAAAATAATATATATATATATATATATAATGAGAAAATATATATTAATTACAAATAAGAAATAAATGTAGATGAAGTTATGGTTTGAACTGAATTGAAGAAAATGTAGAAGATGGTGTTAATTGGGGCAGTATTGATTAGCGGCACCCTGGTGTATTACCAACGCCTTCATTGGCGATCCTAGGCCTCCTATTTTGCCACATGATCATCGGTGTTCCCATTGATCCAGGACTCTCAATACGCTGCTACCTTGGCGAGAGAGAAAGAGACTCATTCTTAATTGTTAAATGCCCTACTATTACAAATTAATACTGACATGTTAACACAAATAAATTCCTAATCTGATGTGTTAAATCATATGTCACAATCATTGTGAAGCAAATTATTCCTTAAGGAAATGTGGTAAACACAAAGTAAATGCATGGTGTCTAAAAATTTCAGGAGTAAATGCATATAAATTCCATTCTACAATGATACATTACGAAAAATAATAAGAAAAAAATGAAGATATAAAAATAGTTATATCTAGTGTTGTTGTAGTTGTTCAATCCTTTTAAGAACCTCGTCCAAATCTAACCTCTTATCTAGGTCGTCTTGGCAGCAAGCTATTCCAATCTGTAAAAGCTTATTGATTTCGGCTCTAGAGCTGTCACTGGTAATCTCCATTTCTTTGTCGAAAGCGGGTTCCTGAACTATATCATCGATCCATTTAGCTAAATCGGTGCCATATTGTTCATTGGCCTGCCCGAGGTAGTTAGCGACGAGCTTGCCTGTGAGGGTCTCTAATATCAAAATCCCTAAACACCAGACATCGGTTTTCTTGGAAGTGCGACCATTCTGGGCATATTCAGGGCATTTGTAGCCCACTAGGACTCGGTGGACTTGGTTTGGGTTCACCACTGGGGCTAGGGCATAGTCCATAAGCAGGGCATTAAAGTTGTCATCTAGTAGCACGTTTGATGATTTTAAGTGGCCATGGGGAACAGTTAGGCTCGGAAGGTCGGCGTTAAGATAAGCCAGCCCCTTGCTCACTCCTTTGATAATCTTTAATCGATTTGCCCAGCTTAGCCTCGGCTGCTCTTTTCCTGTAATTAACAACAAGCATGATTTCATCATCATCATCATCATCATCATCATCATGTGTATGGTAAGTAAGTATATACTAGGATATATATTTAATTACCATGAAGGTGGGTGGCCAAGCTGCCATTGGAGACAAAGTCGAAGACCAAGAGTTTCTCTTCTTTGCGATACAAATAAGCGACCAATGGCAACAGATTGGTGTGCTTGAGCCTACCGATTCTTCTCATGTGCTCGTGGAAGTCTTCCCTTTCGATGTTGTTCATTTGCTTGAACCTCTTCACAACCAGTGCCTCCCCATCAACCAAGACTGCCTTGTATGAAGCCCCAAAGTTGCCACTTCCCAGCACCTCTGCTGACGCTCTCATCAAGTCCTGCAAGTCAAACTTCTGCCTATCGTCCCTCACAAATGACAGTTTACCTGCTTGTTGTTGTGGCTGCTGCTGCTGCTGGGATTTTAATCCGATTTCACCACCAATAGCACGAGTACAAGTAGTTGTTTTTCCGGCATAGGTTGGTGATACTTCTGTTCCTGCCGTCTGTTGTGTTTTGTTAGTCCGACATAGGAAAAGAAGCAATATGATGAGGAACAAGGAGAGCACAAGAGATAAGACGATAATGACAATTGTTGAGGAAGACATATTTTTATTTGTTGGTTGGGTAGGAGAATTATTAGCCGCATCTGCTGCTGCTGGGGGAGGAGGGAAAAGAGATGGCTCCAAGTCTGGCGGAGGAATGGGGGGGTCGCATGATGCTCCCAAAGGCTTCCCACACAAAGCTTTGTTGCCTGTGCATATATTTAATTAATTACTAGCTAGTAAATCATGCATGCATGGTATCAAAAACATATATACCTGCGAAGGAGGTTGGATCCATTTTGAGCAGAGGTGTAGGGATGGGACCCTCCAACTGATTATTGGACACATTGAAAACTTTTGAGATTATCAGAGCTAATGGCCGGTATGGGTCCTGTGAATTGATTGTTGTCGAGCCTCAACTCAATGAGTATAGGAGATTCAAGGGAAGCCGGAATACGCCCCATAAATTTGTTATTGGCCAAATAAACCTTCTTGAGGGAAGTCATGCCCCTAAAAGCATCTTCCGGAATCTCACCCGAGAATTGATTGTTTGACAGGTACAATGACTTGAGAGCACCCAGCTTCCTCCAATCGGGCATTGTCCCCTGAAAATTGTTATTCATGAAGCTCAGAGTGCGTAGAAACCGCAACGGCATTAGAGAGTTGACGTCAATTTGACCCGCCAGCTTCATGTTCTCCAGCTGCAACCCCCACACATACCCATTGAAGCATAAAACGCCCCTCCAATTCCCGTTGTTCCCCGAGCACGGAGAAGTCGAAGTAACCCAATCCTCAAGGGCCGGATCCGCGTTTGCTAGGCCACTTTTGAACTTGAGAAGAGCTTCTGATGAGTTCTCTTTCTGTCCTACTACGTGCTTTGTCGCCATCACCATCACCATCATCACCACCATAACATAAATATTATTATTATTATTATTATTATTTTGACGAGTTGCAGCTTGCGCGCCCATTGCTACCATTAACTTATAACTGCAACTGCAACTGCAATTTTAAATAATAATAATAATATTTTCTTTTATGGCTACCTAAGCTAAGCTAACTACTTAGCCCATCAATTCATCCAAATTCAACATCAATCCCTTTTTTCCCTTCTTTTTTGGTTTTGTTTGTTTGATTAATGACTTATTTCTTTGCTTAATTATTTGGTTGGAGAGAGAGAGAGAGATAGCGGGAGAGAGAAACAAAGGGACGAACCAAGTAACGTAAATTGATGGCAATGAGAATAATTGTGGGAGAAGAGTTGAGAGCCGATTTTTTTGCAACTATTGTATGTGCTAGAGAAACATTAGGCATACCCGTCATTTCTTACTAAAATAAGAATGTACCTCACTCTTTTTTATGTATGCAGAATTTATTCACTGAATTAGTACCAACTTGGTAATAATATGATTAAATTTAATTCCCCCTTATAATTTTCCACCGCGCATCGTTCACTATTTGGGTGTTTGGAATAATTTTTTTTTTAATTGATTAAAATTAGTGATTATGAGAAAATTAACTAATTGTAGATATTGATGGCGTTTGTAAAAATATACAAAAAAAATTGATAGTGTTTGTAAAAAAATTTAATAACACTTTAAAGAGTAGGTCTAATGTGAAAATTTCCATGTATGAAAATCTATAAAATTGTCATACATTAATCATCTACACCCTAAACACTAAATAATGAACCATAAATTATGACCTATTCGGGTCGGGTGAACCATGAACCACTTGGGCCGAGTGAATCATGAACCACTCAATTTTGTCTTACCTTCACCAATTACAGAATTTGATTGTAAATTAAAAATTTTTCATATCTGAAAATTTCCATACTAGACTTTGTCTACTTTAAAAATGCTCGTAAGCTACTAAAAGCAACCATCCTTCAACTTTTAAGTTATACTCCCTCCGTCCCGTGATTACTGCAACACTTGTCTTATTTGGACGTCCTAACATTACTGCAACACTCCCAAAACGGAAACAAACATAATATTAATACACTCACAACACTCTTATTTTATTCCACTAAAACCCACTTTACTTGGTTTGCGGTTCATTTTTGGTGTTGCAATAATCCTGAGACGGAGGGAGTAGCTTTTAAGAGCTTATTTAATCTAATAAAATAAAAACAAAACACTCTAAATTGTTTGTCCACACAATTCTAGACGACTATAATCACTTATAATTTTTTGCAAACACCCCATATTTGCAAGGAAAATAACAAAATTTTAAGGATGAGTTTAAAGTAATTTTTCCTTTGGAGAATTCGTATTCGATTCCTTATTGAAGCATGAAGTAGAAAGGAGATCTAATTTCTTGTGGTGAATGGTGATGATCTGTGTTCTAAAAAGGGGGTTATTGCTCGGTGATCAAATACGAAGTTGTTTCCTCACTGTTTGGTTTTCATCAGATTAACATTTATGTCATTTGTAACTGATCACACATGGAATAACATACTACTATAATTTAATTTAATCGTGTGTTATTAATTATTTGGTAGATAGAAGTACGTTTTTTAGAACCATTATATGGAGGATAAGAAAAGAAAGAGGCCAAAAATAAAAGAATGGGCCATTATTTTTAAAGCCCAAACAGCAAAGCCCATTTGCCAATTAATTAGCAAATACATTTTTGAAAATTTGACAAACTTTTATTTTTATATATTTATTAAAAATTATCCTGTGCGATGCACGAGTTAAATATTATAAATTTTAATATAAAATAATGTAATTTGAGACATAAATTATAATAAGAATTAAATTTAAATTATTTTACCTACCAATTGATTTTTTAAATTTTTTTTTGTTTACTTTTCATATATATAAAAAATGTATTGTATATCGTGAGTGACTCACAATTTATTTAATTAAATATAAGTTTTAATTATGTACTAAATTCATCATAATTAATAAGGTCTATAAAATGGTATTAAAATTCAACAAACCTTAAAAAAATAAAATAAAAATATTTAAATTCAACTCACATAAAATATCAATAACTATTAAATAGATACGTTTTGTCTGAATTTTATTTTATACATGTAATACATATATTAAATAAAACATCTCAAAAATAGTTTTTGATATATAATATGTTGAAAAATGAATTTAGAAATTGATTGTAAAAAGTAAGAAAGAAAATGAAAAATAACGATTGGTTAAAGCAAAATCACTCTTTTTTGGAGAGTAAAAGTCAGCACTACATTACAAAGCAAGTGGAGTTGCACTTGCTTCAACAAATTTTGTATTCTCTTTCCTTACTTCTACTTTTATATATTTATAGATTATAGATAGTTCATTTATTTATTTATCTTTCATTTTACAAGGTTTTTACTTTTTAGTGTTCTTTGATGATGTGATTAACTTGAATTTTGAAGTTATGTTTTGATTTAATTAATTTTTATTTTATTTTTTAACTGACTATAATTCTATTATGAATTTTATTAGAGAGGAGTACTCATAGGTCCTAATTGGTACTATAAATTACTCATAGGTTCAACATCCTAAAATAAATACTAGTAGGTCTAAAGGACATATGGTAAGTTACATATTCGCCCTTACTTTTTATTCCTTCCACTTTTTTTTAGTTGTCAAACATCACACTTTTATCTCTCCTGCTTTTTCTTTCTTTGAACCCAACTGACCGAATTTACTTCCCTTCCACTGAGCATTCTTAGCTTTCTTCTTCCATCACCTTTATTTCACCCATGTTTTGCTAATTTCATCAATAAATAAGTAATTAAATTAAACTCGTAAAATCTAAATTTTAATATTTGCAAATTGATTAACTTCATGAAAAAAATATTAATTTGAATATTTCATATCAAAATTTTAAAAATTACATAAATTTAATTTCATCAGCAAATAAATAATTATATTAAACTTTTACAATTTAAATTCTAATATTTGAAAATTGTTCATCCTTCATCTAAAAAAATATTACTTACAACTTAATATTACACATCAAAATTGAAAAAATATCAGAAATTTACAGATCTAAAACTTACCATTACGATCTCACAATTTACATATCATCGTCTTTATTACGACACGAACATGTTCATCAGAACATGAACAGGTTCATCCAAAACACATGAACATGTTCATCTTCGATTCCAAATCCTCACCTTCAGAAATTAACAAATTTCAAATCTTCATAAATGGATCTTCAAAACCTCAAGAGCAAACCAACAATCCATCTCCAACCCAGATTCAAGCAAAAAAATCACAATCCCAACAATTCATCCTTCATCTTCATAAAATCTAGAAACCCTCTCTCCCCGATTTCATCTTCATCTTCATCAAATTTGCGTAAAATCGATTTCAAACACAAAAACCAAACACAAACCCTTACCAAAAATCTTTAGAAATCCTTACCAAATCAAACACAAACCCTTACCAAATTTGCAAAAAATCTGGTTTCGAAACACAAAATTAAACACAAACATACTCAACAAAAACAAAAATCAAACACAAAATCTTGCCTCCTACAAGAATATCCACCAAACCCTTACCAAAAAAAGGGAGTGATACCAAGAACGAAAAAATCTCAAAAATCGAAAGCAAAAACCCAAAACCGGCGAGTGTGGGGGTGGGCGGCGCCTGCTCGGGTTGTGTTGTGGGATCATTTGTCTTCAACTTCTCTGCCACCCGCCTGCGTTCACATATCTCAGAATTAGGGAGGGGCGGGGCGCCTATATGTTAGTGGGATGGCGGGGGCATCGATTTCATCATCACCATTGACCCCACCTAGTTGAGTTCCCTATTTTATTGTTTTTATTTATTTGTTTTAGTGTTACATTTTTCTTTCCTTGCATCTTATTTCAATAATTAAATTAACACATCAAAAAACATAGCACTTAGTTTGAGATTATGTCGTCCTCCTAAATCCCGTGGTTCGATACTACTTGATCTTATATTTCATTTTCTACTATGGAGATCCTGTGCACCAGCTTGTCGTTAGAGTTGGAAGTAATTTCAATAGGTTTCGTTTCATATTAGCTAACAGTATTATGATATGACTCATCTATGGACAATGCTTTACTACTACGTATTCCCGCTTGTTTGTTTTATAAGGTTTGCCTCATTTATGTTACGTGTATAAATAACTAAATGCATTACAAGTAAAATAATAGTAATATCATAGGCTCAGAAATATCTGAATATCATGATGAAAATTCAATTGGAGATTATGTAGCTAGTTCACTACTACAAGCAACACTTTTTACAGGCATCAAGCGTTCAATAATACAATAACTAACAAAAGGTATGATTATGAAGTGGATGCACGTCAAAATTGATGCTTCCACATGACCATTTACTCATCCTAAAACAACTAACTCTCTCTGATAATTCATCTACACAGCCAGGCATATTTCACCAGCAGCAGAAACAAGTAACAAGTTTGTCAAAGATGAAGAAATACAAACTCATCAACTGCAGGCACGTCTCCGATCTTGTTGAGGGTAACGGTATCGGGTTCTTCATCAACCCCAATGGCCATAATGGCGTTTTTCCTCTTAACAGTTCTCCCCACACTCATAAAGCTGACATTGACATTATGGTCTCCAAGAATGTTTCCAACTTGTCCAATCATTCCGGGTTGATCAAGTTGACGGCATAGTATGACGTTGCCCTCCAAGCTTACGTCCACGCTGAATGATCCTACACTCGTCAAATGAGGTATCCCATACTTAACTCTCCCCTCAATACTGATTATTTTTCCGTCATCAATCAATGCACTAGCGAATTTAGACTCAACATTGCTTATTTGCACTTGAATGGACTCCACGGGTGGTTGGTCAGGCGAAGAAGCAGAGTTGAACTTGAGAGGCAGTCTTTCCTCGCTAATTTTGAGGCCCTTTTGCTTGGCTGTGAAGTCTGCATTGACGAGATTAATACGTGCATTGGATATGGGCTCAATAATGCCCTTTGTTATCATGGCTCGAAGAATCCTAGTGTCCAAGTTGTCTGGATCCCGAGCAGAGGTGTAGACCACCTTCACGGATTGGATTCCACTTCCACTTCCGCCACCAACTAACTGCACAGCTAGTCTACCAAGCTTCTCAGCTAGAATAACATAAGGACCCAACTCCGACAGAACCTCGGGGGGAACCATCGGAGCATTTACTGCAGTTGCAGAAAGCTCCCCCTCTAAGTGCACCAACAACTGCCTCTGCTATTTCAATTGCAACTTCTTCCTGCATTATTACATAATAATTAATAAGGTAATGAATTAACAACATTCATATCATCAACCAATTACCTGAGCTTCCTTTGTGCTTGCTCCAAGATGAGGCGTGGCTATGACATTCCGATGCAGCACTAATTTGCTATCTTGGGATGGGGGCTCCTTTGTGAACACATCCAGGGCCGCCTGCATGCATTTTCTTTCTATTAGGATAATAAGTTGGTTAAATGCAGAATGGATAGATTAGATAGATAGAATAAAATACCTGTGCAACTATTCCAGTATCAAGGGCCCTGACCAGAGCATCTTCATCTATAACACCACCACGGGCAACATTGATGATGCGCACTCCCATCTTCATCTTTGCAAATGTTTGATCATTGAATATCTTGTCAGTTGTAGGAGTAAGAGGCATATGCAAACAGATATAGTCAGCAGTGGAGATGGCCTCATCAAAAGACACCAAATCCACACCTAGAGCCCATGCTCTCTTAGCTGGAGCATATGGGTCGTGTGAAATCACATGCATTCCAAGTCCTTTAGCACGTCTTGCAACTTCTGAACCTACTTTACCAAATCCCATCACTCCCAAAGTCTTTCCAACCACAGAAACACCCACGTATTTATTGCGTTCCCATTTTCCTAGACATCACAAATTAACACAACATAAGCCAATCATCATAAATTGTTGCTCCTGCCTCCTCCCTCCTCCTTGATATACTAGGTACCTACATTCATGCATCTATCTCATAGTCATAATTGAAAGAAATACGGTCCATTAATTAATGTGTTAACTAAACAGAAGAAGGAATAATAATAAAAACCAGCTTTCATGGATGCATCTGATTGGACGACATTGCGGGCCATGGCAGTGAGTAAAGCAATGGCATGCTCGGCAGCAGCGATGGTATTAGCTGTGGGAGCATTAATGACCAAACAACCAAACTCAGTAGCCGCTTGGAGATCCACATTATCAATCCCAACGCCAGCTCGTCCGACCACCTTCAACCTTCCCTCGGCGGCTTCAAACACCTGGCGCGTCACCTTAGTCCCGCTCCGCACAATCAGGGCATCGAACTCCCCAATCCTTGCGCACAAATCCTCCTGCGACAGATTGTACAAGCATTCCACCTTCCCAAAACTCCGCAGCAAATTCAGCCCCGCTTCTCCCAGCTTTTCCGAAACTAAGATGGTGGGGGATACAATTGCCTGTAATTTGCATACTGAATAGCTCTGGACGGCACAAATAATGGATTTAGGTGTGGAGAGGGAGAGTTTGTGGAGGGAATTAATGTAGGGGGAATGGGAGAATGAGAGATGATGATGCAAGTAGTGTTTGTTATGGGGACCGGGAGAAGACGATGCAGCAGGTGTTTGGTTTCTGAGATAACAACGAGTTGCAGAGGAGGAACTGGAAATGGAAATGGAGGTTGAAGCCATTATTAGTTTTGTTTGTATCTGCTTTCTTTTCTTTCCTATCTAAATAATTAAGAGGAAAGTCGTTTAAGGGAAATATGGGATGGGAGGTGGAGAGTTTGAATCTGCGTACAACCAGCGGCTAAGATATTTATGGACACCACACACGCACATAATTAACCTTTTTTCTATTTATATTATTATTATTACTATTATTATTATCTCTATATATTCATCTGGAGTGTTTTTTTAGTAACTAGTACTACTATATTTATCAAGTTCTAGCATTTGCATCTATCCTTAAAATTCATTGGCATATATATTTGACTTGATAAGAGTAACGGATACCAGACAAAGGAGTTTAATGCTAAGATAAAGCACGATTACTTGGACAAAATTGCAAGAGCAACATTCATTATGTATTACTAGCTTGCATGCAAATGCAAATCAATCAGAGTTATGTAAACTAACTAGTCATTATTAAAGATTGAATCAATGAAGCTGTATCTCCTCCACCTCTATCCTTCTTCTTTCCCTAAGCATCTTCATCCCAAAGTACCTGCACCAGCAAACACAGTAATTAGTTACTACAATTCACATATACTCCAAATAATAAATAAAAGTGTAGTTAAATGTAAAATATACCTCCCCATCATGAGAAGTGTAGCCTGAGGATTGGTACCCGGTGAGACTGTGAGTGTTGATCCATCCACTACTCTCAACCCATGTATTCCCATCACTTTAAGCTCCGCATCAACTACCTTTCCCACCACACAACCCCCATGATAGTGCCATATCGTGCTCACTGTTCGCCTGCAGAAATCTCCCATCTCCTCCTCGTTCCACTCATCCCGTGGCAACCCCCTCCCAACGTACCGGAATTCTCTACCTCCATACCATTCTTGAAACTTAAATCCATCCATTGCACCGCTTCTCAGCACATCCCCAATTCTTCTCGTCCCATTGATGCACGACTCCAGGTCTGCTCGATTCCTGAAATAGTTGAAACGAACGTTCGGGTTCTCCCTCACATCTGTCGATGCTAATGTTAGAGACCCAGCCGAGAGGGGCCCTACTATCTTCTCCATAAGAGTGGCAACCGTGACATAAGGCGCTGATGACCTAATGAAGACGGGATGAGCAGGGGAGACGAAGGGTACTATGTTGGACGCTGCTTCGAGATATGCCCCTGAAGTTGTAATCCCAACAACTTGGATCAGAGAATGGTCCAGCTGCACTGGGGGTACGATGGATATTCCGTTTCTTGGATTATCGTACATCAACTGGCCAACGTAGGGCGAATGGTGCGCCACCGGAATCCCCAACCTAGACAGATAAGGCCTTGCCCCAATCCCACTCAGCAGCAGCAGTTGAGGGCTTCCAATTGCTCCGGCTGATACTATGATCTCCCCCTTATCCTTCACCATAGCGTGGTGATACCCCCCATTCCGATCGCGAAAAACCACACCAATTGCCTCCTGTTTGGATGAAACAACAACTCTCTCCACACTAGCTCGTACAACAACATCAATATTGGCAGGATTGGCATAGCTGAGAAGATCGGCTGCACTGTGTCTGTTGCCATAGCTATCAAATGTAGAACCGCCAATCTTAGTGCCCACAAGGTGATCCAAAGTGAATCCGCGGTAGGGAGCAATCCCAGCCTCCAAGAAGGCATCTCGAACACTGGATTGCCAATTCTTCAACTCGGGCCTGAACACAATAGCCTTTTCAACCCATTCATAAGATTGGTTCACCAATGCAAGATCCCACTTCATCCCGGATCTTTCATAGAACCCGAGTTCAGCTCGACTGTAGAAACCCGCATTTATGGTACTACTTCCTCCAAGAACTCTGCCTCTGAGTTTGGAACTCCCTCTTCCGAGGTGAAAGCTTGAGCAGGGGACTCAAATGCATCGACTTCCATTAGGGCTGCCAGAAACCCATCTCGACTCATCAAATTAGACTCCTCAACTGGAACTCCTCCCTTTCAACAACAAGAACCCTAAACCCTTCAGATAGCGTCGCCGCTAGTGGGCAACCCGCCGTTCCGCCTCCAACTATGATGTAATCATAGTAATCTTCCGGGGGAAATTCCGTCGCATTTGACAATAATCCAAGATATGCTGGACCTGTAAAAATACAAAAACCAGAAATAAAATACCTTCAGTTCACCCAATCCAAAGTTCAAGAAACTTCCAGCAATTGAAATCTGAAAAGAGTGCTAGATACTTACTTTGTTGAGAATTTGATTCGGGTAAAAGAAACCAGAATACTGATAATGAAGAAAAGAAGATACGGAGGCCGCAGAAAATTAAAAAATTCCGGCATTTTGTGAGCAAAATTGGATTTTCTAGGGTTTCTGAGAGTAAGTTTTTGGGAGTGATGAGAGGGAGAGAGGGAGAGAGAGAGAGAGGGTCGTTGGATCTGTTTGGGCGTGAGAGAGAATGAGGAAGCTGATGGCGGTTACCGTATGGTTTATGCTGAAGAGAGGGAAATAAGCCGTACAGTTTGTTTGAAAATTTATATAATACCCCTATATTATATTCCCCTTCCTAATAATTAAGTACTACTCCATATAATATACCAAAAAAAATACTACTAATAAAAACTAGTCAAACTCACCAATAAAATTTCTATGAACCCGAATTCATTTTGAGGGATGAGTTGACCCAAATTTTTTACACCCAATCCTCAGTCGTCGCGCACTACTCGCCATAATTTCATAGAATAACAGCGAGCATAACAGTGAGAGTTTTATAGTAATGAAAATTTTATAGAATAACAGTGAGGATTTTATAACAATGGTATTTATATTATAATAGTGAGAGTTTTATGGAATAACAATTATAATTTTTTAACCTAATAATGAGAGGTTTATAGAATTATAATGATAGTTTTATAGCCTAGGAGTGTGCGGCGTGATCATTTGGAAAGCACGAAATAAGTTGATTTTTGAAGGCACATAGTTTAATGTCGCAAGATTACTGGAGGAAATTATAAGTCGTCTATGGAATTGGGTCTTGGCGAAGAAATCTATTCATTGTAATGCTTTGGTGAACACTTGGATGGAAAATCTTCTTTCTTTGATTTTTTTCAATCCTCTTATATTACTAATAGAGAGTTTATTTTGATGATGTGTCATTTTGTGGTTCATTTGGATGATGTGTCATTTTGAAGTTAATTTGGATGAATTATCACATTTATTGTATTGATGTGTCATTAGTCTAATGGTTTGTAGTTAATACTTGACATCCATGTGACATTTTAATGTGTAGTTTGATTTTAAAAATGCAACAATTAAGGTTTGAACCGTGCACCTTTTACATCATATTTATGTTTAATTGCACTAAATCCATTAAACTATCACTAAAATTGTATCTAAACCACCTAATTATTTATGTTTATACACGTGATTTTTAAAAAGACGGTGTTGTTAATTTTCATATATTAAGCACAATCATTTTCTCTTCATCATTCACAACCGATTTGCAAAAAAAAAAAAAATCCTCAATTTTTGATTTTTTATGTCTGAAGAAAGATTTTTAAAAAATACTCAAATTTAAATTAAGAATTCGTAAATCAATTGCAGAATTGGTAGAATTTGACACAATAATCTTATATCAATAACTTTTTAAGTAAATATGTTAATATACACCCTAAACAATTATTATTTCATGTTTAGTGCATTTATGCACATAATTATATATTAATTATTAAGAGTGGCATCGTGCACTCATGACCCATTTATAAAATGGGTTAAGTGCTTATTCTGGTTAATATGTTAAAGCGCACGAAACATTGCACCAGTAGGTTGTTGCTTTAGTGGTTAAGCAGAGGTCCAAGGTTCGACTATCAATGGTAGTATCTGAACTTTTGCTTTTTTAAAAAATATTTTATTAGCTTTTTTTTTATTAGCCCTAATTTTTTCTCTAATGGGCGTATTATTTTGCTTCTTTTGTTGCTCAATTTTGCGGAGTTGCACGTTTCAGTGATAGTAAGTTGCACAATTCTACCATACAACTAGAAAACATATAAACGCAACTATTTAAAATAAAATCGCAACTACAAAGAAAACCTCGTTAAATTAATACTTTCGATAAATTAATAATCTCGCTAAAAACTAATAATTTGTCCGGTTCAAGTTGGGACCAATACAAATTGGGACTCAATCAATAAAATTATAAGATAATAATTTTTTTGAGATCCCAAAGGTATATATATTGGTTAAAATTTAAACTATAAATTAATAATTATTAAAAAATAATTCATATACATATATATGATGCACTTGAATATTCTTAAGACAACTTAGTAAAATAAGAAT